>CABFOV010001220.1:113040-128535 GCA_902141375.1 Timema poppense
GGGGGGGGGGGAAGGTTGAATGTGCGAAAGTTTCGCAAGGGTTTACCATTACATAATATTTGAATTAATTGAAGTAAAGTTACAGTTTGTTGTTAGAACTGTCACGGAAACACACCACATAAAATTGTCCATGTGAGAAACACCTGCCACGCAGATCAACGCCTGCCACCTTCAGGGTTTGTTAATGCGCTGTGTTGGTGGTAGTCACAAGGTATACATGGGTAGAAAATTGCGTGCATTTAAACTGGATCGGCATGCCCGATTGAATCATGGGTATTCTTGGTATCAAGACCCATTCTCCCAGAATGCAACCTGTCATGACATTCGCCTTTATGATAACGTTTTGAAGATTGTTACCTGTAAGCGGGTATAACTACACAATTTATGTGGGTTAAAATGACGCAGCAAAATGATGGGTGCTCACATTTGTATTCAATAGTTTGGGTGCATAAATCAAACGGACTAAGGGAATTACAAAAATTAGACAGGGTAGTACCTTTGGACATGTAAGTGTGAGATGGCGCTTCAAATTTGTCTAGAATACAAACGTTGATTTTATTAGCCGATACATTTCTGGACCTGGAATTGTTTGTTCCTGGAACCACGAAGAGGCTCATTTTGTAGAAGACGTATGTCGGGATATATAAAATGGACTAATTCCTGGATATCCTCGACCACGACGTATATTGATAGTTATTCAAGGACTTATTGATTTCGTGCTCTGTGCTTAGGGTCAGTTTCATAGTCAAATTTAGTACGCCTCAAGTGCGGCGCTACACTAAATACAAGACGACACCTACCTAAACCAGAATGGAATGGGCCGTTCTCGCATAGGAAACTGACCCATTCCATTCTGGTTTAGGTGGGTGTCGTCATAAACTTAGTGTAGCGCCGCACTCGAGGCGTACTAAATTTGACTATGAAACTGGCCCTAAGACACTATTACCAAATTTCTGCAACATATCAAGAAATAAGTCTAGTTTTTGTCTTCGCACAGGCAGATTTACATGTTGGTTGACAGGGAAAGTTTCACAAGTCTGGACATGTGTAGGATATTTTCAAGCAGGCGTTGACCTCGTCAGCTCAAGTGAGTCGGAATTACCGGAAGAGTTTGTCGGAAGTCTCCTGAAAACGATGCATATTGTTGTTTCCGGGATCTCTTACAGTTATATTTAGATCTTCAATTGAAGTCTTATACGATATTATACTCTCATTCCATAATATACGTTAAGAGTTAATTTTTGCCGTAATTTTGATGTGAAACTTTACTTAACTCTATTTCACTCGGAAATATTTAGCTATAAAAATACAAAGGCAATTTATTTGTTGCATTTGCTATTCTGGCTACTTACAACAAAGTAGCTGCTATACCAGATGAAGCCACAGCAAAGGCAACACATCCCTCAAACCTGAGCCTAGCCAATAATCAAGTAACTATAAAATTATTTCCTTTACATCCGGGCGCATTTTAAAATAACAGTTTTTTTTCTACCGGATCTAGAATATTTTATAATAATTTTATGCTTACGGTAAATAATTGTTCTGTGTTCAATAGAGGCTTGTTTATATTTAAAGTTTGTAATATAATTGGCCAGATATTTGTCGTCTCTCTCAAATAGTTTCCATAGAATATAAATCTGTACGAATTGTCGTGTAAAATAAGACCCCAAGTCCTTCACGGTCTTGTTCGAGAGATACCGTTCACTTTGTTCGAGCTCACTCTATCCTAAATTAAAATATCGTAATTGAAGTCCTAATTGTATCTCGATCGATCTGTTATAATTCTATGTTCAATATATTCGGACATTCTTTCCCTGTGAGCGAGCCAAAGTGCGAGAGGATCTGTCACGCGAAAAATATCAATATGCTGGAGAGCAAACTTCTGAGTGAAGGAGAAGTGCTACACAAAGTGGATTTTGCTAAAGTACTGCTCCAATGCGAGGCATCCTATAATAGCTCCAGCGCTTTGCAAACTAATTGGGAGGATGAGTGGATTACATAATTCATGGGATGCAATTTTTCAAATGATGTCAGACTTTTGACGACATTAAGTCACAGTCTCAAATAATGAGACACTGTGCTATTCGGGCGTACGGTACATACCCGGCTGAGAGAATAACCCTTCCATATTCCTGGGGGAGGGGGTGTCCTGAACAGAAAAACTTTGCTTTTGGCATTGGAAATTCATAATTTTCCAAGAACTATACAACGCAATCTCATTGTAAGTTAGTGTATTCGCAAAGGAATATTCATTGCGCAATTTGATGAATATTTTAATGGTGTGTCGCATGTGTTAATGAAGTAAATGACAATACTTATAGTAAATGTACACATTTCCCTTTTTCTAGATTGATAGCTAAATGCATATAACACCCTTAATAATACTAACTGAAATGGTTGTTCCACCTCATTGGTAAAGTTAATACTAAACATCACTTGATGTTTGCCCTTGTTAAATTACCTACATACACACTTAATGGATTAGATAAAATGCACACCTCTACATAAATTTGGGAATCAAATACTCAACAGGATGGGATTTTGTGGGACCACACAACGATTGTTTCTCCAACGCTCAAGAACGGATCTTGTCCGAGCACCCGCTATCGTCTGAATACCGTCAGTGATATTTGAAATATCCGTCATGCTTGTCAACGTAGCTCCTTGAAAGCTCTTTGAATACATTTTTCTGCGTGCACAGATACGATCGATTCAAAAGTCCGAATGGGGCGTTTACCATATGTTTGGTTAAACTTACATGCAGATGTGGGTCGGTGTTTGAATCTGGAATCTTCGAACCTATCACAAAATCTATATCGTCATGTCAGATTTTATTTTTATTTTGTCATTAGTATCTGCACATGTGGCAGTCCTCGCTTTGGACACTTCACGGCGTGTATTAATACTTGTATTGTCTTTATCGTCACTGCTCAGCTCCTTGAAGACATACATAATTAAAATAACCTATCATTTTTCTAGAGTAATTCAGCATAATATAAAAATACCGAATTCAAATCCATTCCGTTGTTCTATAGCTATAAGCGAACACTTAGGTAAAGAAATAATCCTTTATGAAGATCTGTGATTTCAAAACAACCAACTCATTAACATATTTTTTATCTTTGCATTTAATATTGAAATTCATTTTGTAACGTAATGAACACTTTGGAGTTGGCGATCAAGTTATACATATAGATAATGAATTCTACATTCAATAGGAGAATTCGTTATTGATCACGCGTTTTGAGGTACGATCTTTGAAAAGCATATATTATTTATTTAGTTTATTCGTTTGATCAATAGCCCAAAATTTCAGACCTTAAAAAAACCTGCATTGCAATCTGTTTAGTTGTTCCAGAATTCTTAGGCAACAGACACACACCTACATTTTGTTTTATAAGTGTAGAGATTTAGATTCTATTTTCTAAGCTAGATAATGTTCTTTGGAGAGGATCACAAAGAAAACATAACAATATTTTTAATTTCCCGAGTCAAGAAAAATGTGACATGTATGTTCACAAAAATATATTATTTCAGTTAATTTTACAATAATCTATAGGGTTTAGATCACGGGGTAGAAAAGTCTATGGCGTTAAACTGGCACTGAAATTGGTCACTGTTGAGTGGGAGATTGAGGTTTAATTCTTGAACAAATGCACCGATGAGGATGATTTTTAATTTTCTCACCCTCTCTACACGTCACTGATGGTACATTCACTCTCATATACCTTGATAACTTTTATATTTTAGACACATTCGTTAATATCGATATATAAAGTAAAAACAATATATTGTGGAGATCACTTCAAGTTTACCCATTAAAAATTGTTGCCGAAACACTCGAGCTCTTGAACAAGAGCTACAGGGCGTTAGCTTGTCGCCTCCAATTAGTGGTTGCTAGCGTCGACCGTTAATTGATTACTTGTGGTGAAACGTGCGAAAATGAATCAGAAATACCGGCTCTCCCTCTTCTCTCTTTATAAGCTTGTATCCATTTCCTAACACTTTCCTTCCCCGTGTTACCGAGCTCGGACAAGGGTCCCGATGATGTTGACTGACAGGAAAACGCACGAAGGAACAGACACATAGCATTATCTCATTTTTTTAGCACCATGTCTTATTATCTGTTTGGGTTATACACCTTATCCAATGATCTTTCATAAGCATACATTATACACCTGTACCAACCATAAACTCCCTTCCAAGTTCCAACTATTTCTGATATTATATCTAATTTGACCTAATATTTCTAGGGTATTATTCGGAGTGTTTTGACATAAACAAATAAAACTATGTTTTTAAAAAAGAGGTTGAAGATCGTAAAGTAGTGTGAAATTTAATATTTTATAAAAAATATATATTGTAGCTTGTTGCATTACAATATGTTTTAGAGCTATATACAGCAGTTTAATGATAATAGTTATTTAGTATTTAAAAAATTATATTTCAACAATTGATAATTATAAAAATGGATAGTCAAAAATTCAATTTTAAACAAAATTTAACTAATTTTGGACTGGGCACTTATGAAATAATGGCTGTAAAATGAAACTAAACAATTTAAAATTAAATCTAAATATAGAACATTGAAACTAAATAAAATATATTTCTCATTATTATTTTGTTACAACTTTGGCTAATGTGAGGGGAAATTATTAGTTATAATCTGGTAAAGTTGAATTTACAGTTAAAAATATTATGTTGAAAAATTAAATTTCTGTGAAAATATAATAAAGTGAGAAAGACATGGGAAATGTAAAGATACACAATAACTGTTATTTCACTGCTCTATGTGGTTCAAAAATATATTGTGCTGCAACAAGCAATAATAATGATATATTATTTACTATAAATCTTTAAAAAAGAAAAAATCTCTTTATTAATCAGCGATGAATACAATTAATATGATTCAATAATGCATTTAATAATATTTGATATATCGCAGTTATATTAAATCATATCACCCAACATTTATTTACGCGGACTTGTGACACATTTGAAATAAATAATAATGCAAGAAATATATTTTATTATTTTTTGGTAATCTTCAAGACATGTAGAATATCGTAAATAATTAAAATATTAAAATTGGAAAACCATTTTAAGAAGTATTTTGTTTGTAATGGATAATTCTTACAAACCCTTATCAAATTACTGATGTAATATTTTACTTTTTGCAATAATTGTTTTACGGAAAACAAATTTAGCTCCAAGCAATATTTTAATATAATATAAGGCTAATTATCACAAACGTATTTAGCAGCTGCCGTGGTGCCAATCTTAATCCATGTTTTATTTTAAGATTTCAACAACAAAATAGATATCAAGGACCAAGGACTTGTATTTGTTTTATTACATAATATAGTTTATTTTAGCATATAGCGTCATTGGAACTAGATTCACCATCTCCTTTCAACAAAACTGTGATAAAACCAGTTCTATACGCTATTTTTTTTTAAATAAGGAAAGATGAAAACACATATTACAAGTATTTTGTCATGTCAGTAGAATCATTTAACTAAATAGGACCGCTTCGGTGGCTGCTTGGTCTAAAGAGCTACTCTCGCAGTAGACGAGACTGTCGATGACGGGGAGAGTGAGGTTCGCATCTTAGTCGGGTGTACTGAGGGCTTATTCAAAATTGGTTTTCCATTCTGTCTCTCTCTCTTTCTTCGCGAAAATGTAGGTACACTTCCTCTAAATATAACCTTTATAATCCATAAAACCATTAGCATAATTAGTACATATGCACATAACCCGAACGGGTAGTAAGACACGGTACTAAAAAAATTAATCAAGGAAAGACGAAAATAACTTTTCCAAGTATTTTTTCACGCCAGTATTAATTATGACACAATAATCTTGTCCAAAAATCAGGTTGCATCTCTATCTCAATAATAAACATCTACACACCTAAGAACCTAAGGATTTTTGGCATGACATTTTATAATCTAGACTAGCACTTGGTTTTCTTTCGAGCTGCAAGAAATCGTGAGAACAAAGGATCGATCACCCAGTATCAATGCTGAGGGAACTGCAAGTCTTATATAGGAAAATTCTATCTTTTCTTTCTCTCGGCCAACTGTTGCCAAATCCCCTCGCTTTCAGTTATATCTGAGGATGGTGTGCTGGGGGGTTAGAAGGTGCTACTGGCAACCTCGTTTAACTATCGTTGCGAAATATGTTAACAGCCGCGTTGATAAACACACTCATGGAAATGGGCTTTAATAACTTTAAATGTATTCAATTTTCTGACATAGTTGACAGAAGCAGATATATATATTTATGTAACTTCTATTAAAATCTTTTACCCTAACTCTAAATTTCGGCTTTAGTTTTTTATCTAAGAAAAAAGTAAATACGATATTTTTTTGTAAAAGACTTAACTTTCTACAAGTTTTAGCTGTTGATATATTTTCACAGGAGTGACTGTCTACCATACCAATTTATATTTTAATTGGTTAACATTGTGGTGTTTTTAGTTGATGCATAGGCTCACACTGGTGTTCATGTAGTATACGTAGACAGGATTGAATTAAACCGTATTTACGTTCACACTTAGTTCTAGTTTTGGCTCTCACTGAGGCTGGTCTTTAACACGTAGCCTACCACTGTAGTTTTTCCCATGCCCTTTTCACGCAAATGCGGTAGATCACCTCCAGATGCTTTCCTCACCCTTCCTCATGTATTAAGCTAATAGCTGTTACATTATACATATTATTTAAATATACAAGCCATGAACTAATAATAAAAATAGATTATAAAGTTTAAATGTATACCCTAAGTTTGGAAAGAAGTTCATTTCGGAAGGCCTTATTTCGTACCAGAATCTTACTGTCTACTCATTTAGTTCTATATTGGCAGGATAAATGGCCTTTCAGGACGGACTTCCTACTACATTTCTAAAAGGCCTTTCATCCAAACAAATTTATATTATACAGTAGAACTCTGGTATGAAATAAGACCTTATAGAACGTGTTTCCTACTTAACTCAGGGTATAATAAGTTCATTGTGATACGTTTTCAAATGCCACACATAGGTGATATATGGATACATCAGCGGGCACGCGGTTTAAATGTCAGATTATTATGGTTTAGTTTGCCGGTGTCGGGGAGATCAGGGCTCTTACTCATTCTGGATGTACAGTAGGTGGTTTTTCTTTTACATTCGCTTAGCACAAAGACGGTTACATTTCATTTAACATTTATCTTCTTCATCCCTTACTTATTACCGTGATTAAAATGTACATAGTCCGGACGGGCTATAAGACGTGCGTGGTAAAACTAAAAGTTAAATATAGTATGTTAAAACAAATATGTTTCTATAGGCTGTGGCTTACAAAACCCAGAATTTGAAAATATGGCCCTTGTAATAATTAGAGTTTGAGACCACTGCTGTATACTCTTCGTTTACCCTGATAGTATCAATATTCTTTGCATGGTTCCACTGTAGTATAGATTATAATATAGACGGTGAAGGTAGGACTGCTATACTTCAGAATAAATGGAGCGTACATACATCTAGCAAGATTAACTCCTCAAATACAGTTTGCTTCAATTATACATGCATATATATTTTGCCAAGTTTTAAAATAAGCTACTAACTTTTCCATTTATTAGTAATCTGAGATGCATGACCTACTTGCCATCATATTTGGGTCTTATTCGTGTCCCAACCTTATAAATGAGATTAACTTTGCGTGCACAACAGCACGCTCTATAATAATGTGAGGAAACTACAAATGGGTAATCTCTATCTCGTGAACCTTTGCAAGGGCTGTTATGTGCAAGATAATTAAACCTTTTTAGTTTCTCCCCCCTCGTCCCCCACCCCCACTTCTCTCTATCGCTTTATACGAACATTATAAAGAAATATTTAAAAAAACATTATTCCCCTCTCTCAATACCGCTTTTATCCCCCTTAAAAACACATCATGAAGCCAAAACGTCACACCATCGACGAAGATGTCGTTAGGTTATCAGCGAAACCTGGTCGATCGGGACAGCGCCAAAATGCTGCTTGTGTGAAGGGGGCTGGTAATCTGACACGTGATCACTGGGTTCGATGAGTAGGCTTTTCCACAAAGGACCTGAAAGCGGTTTATTTACTAGAAAATAAAGATAGATGATGACACTACATTTGGTCATTTGTCCTTGCAGACATTATTTGTAATCATTGTGACACCATATTCGTCAGGTTTAGATAAAGGGTATAGTCACCATTAGCTTAAACAATCCTACCAGATTAAAAGACAAAATAACTTATCGTTAAGTTATCTCTTTTTAGAATCTTTGCATACGTTCAACACCCTTGCCATATTTAAATAATATTTTTTTTCAAAATGAAGTTGAACGATACTAAAGAGAGTATTCAGGGTCCGGAAACCTTTTTAGAACCCGGTCGAATTACAAACCATTACGAAACTATTAACGGTTCCACGATCACTCATTGTTTATTCTCTACTACTCTAATTTTGATATTTTCTCGTCTATACCTCCTATATTTATTCTGTAAATTCATTCTTTCCTCAATACATACGTTTCATCTTATAAACAAAGGAATATTTATACTTGAGTGGGGAATGACGTCACCTTGTGTTGGAACTAGTTTACTCACCAAGAAGGACATTATATTAATACTAATATTGTAATCTCGAGAAGTAGGTTTATTAATAGCATCTTGTAAACTAGTGTTGTTATATTAAAATTGCTACAAATGGTAATTAATAAATAATGATACGAAATTAAATCTTTTAACAAAACTTTTTTAGTCCACAAACTAAATTCACTAATGAACGCAATATTTGCGTAAGTGCCATCATAATATAAGTGAAATGTAAATGAAATAATATACTATGTTACAGAAATATATTGAATATATTAGCATCATGGTTTTATAAAGGCATGTTCACCGAGCTATATGATCATAAGTTGTTGGTTTTAATTATGTCGCTCCTAGATAGCATAGCTATGGAGTCGGAGTCGTAAGCAATTTTGGGTGGAGTCGGAATCGGTAGAAAGGTACTATCTCCAATTTAAAAAATAAAAACTCATACATTTTAACTAGGGAAACAATTGGTAAAGTGTTACATATTATTATTATTATTATTATTATTATTATTATTATTATTATTATTATTATCATCATCATTATTTTCTGAGAACAAATTCTTCATAGGTTTATAGAAAACATTAAATGTGTAGCAGTGTACTAAATATATTTTGTGGTTTGGTTCTAATTTGGTTGATCTTATCTTGATTAAAGAAATATCCCGGTTTTGAAATTATGAACCATATTTATCTTAGCCATTTACCATAGTAGAGTAGTGTAAATGTACATAATTTGGTAATGTAATTATAAAATGTTTGTAACTGTAAATAGGGGGCAGCTTATGAATTATGTTCCGTTAGTCTTAGATTTGTATATTCTTATTTTCAAGGTAGGCCTATTACCTCTGTTTATGTTTAATTTTTTTATTAAATGCACAACTAAACTCATATTTACTTTAATAGAAATGTAGGAAAGTTTTCTTTTTCAGAAATTATAATAAAACATATTTATTTTATGTTCTATGGGCCTAAGTAGCCTAATGATTCACGTGGGGGTGATGAAATGTCATGTGTTACCATTCAATATTTAGTACTTTAAAATTTTAATATACATTAATTAGTTATACACTTACCAATCAATATATATTATTTAGTAATACATTTACTAACTAATATATATATTAATTAGTAATACACTTACAATGGTAAAATTATCTTACTGCAGTAAATTGTGTATTAATTACTAATTAATAAAATATACATTTGACATTGATGGAAGAGTTGGTGTCGGACTGTAGAAAAATATAGGAGTAGGAGTCAGAGTCAAGGGTTCAGCCTACCGACTACACAGCCCTGTAGATAGGCATTAGTTTATTTTTCAATATTTAGTTAGGTGATCTCAATGATGATGGACCCACTCTTTAAGATAGTATTTGGCTTTTTTGTGTTCGTTTATTTAAAAGTTTTATTCATCTGTCTATACAAAATTAAAACGTCCTATTAAATTGAGAAATTAGTTTTCTATTACCTAACCATTTTCCGGATCCCTATTTTGATATTTCAAACCTTCTAATTTTCATCTTATCTGGGCTGTTGCTTTACCAATTTGTCAAATTTAAATTTTCCCCCACTCTGAAAAACAAAAATTTAAAATATTTTTTGAGATATTTAAAGATATTATTTACCCTTCCCTCAAACCCCTTCGGTTTTATATTTCCATTTTGAAATTGTTAGTCTCATTTTGTAAACTCACGCTTCTTCTCCGTCATATCTAATTTACATTTTATACCACACCGAAAATAGTGTTCTACATTAGTTGTAACAATTTAGATCTTTTCTATTTCCCGGGTTTCCATTTAGAAATTCCATTTATAATTTGGGTATCCAGTAAGGTATGTTTACTTTAATGTCAAAATTAAATTTTCTACCATACCGAAATTTTTCCCTATTTGTTTTGAAAGCTTTGAACTATCTTTTGGGAAAACTTTTGTAATTTCAGATATTTTTTTTATGTTTTATTATTCAGGTTGGTCATCAAGTATTTAAATTTTATATCACACTTATAGGATAGGTGGCGTACTTTTGTAATTACGGCAGTGAAATTTCGCGTTTCTAATGCCACTGAGTAAGTAAGTAAAGATTTTGGAAGGTTTTAACTCCCCATTAGCCAAGATCTTTATTCAAACATTTAGAAAAACTTTCCCACTTTCTAGTTATCTGCGAAATTTATATTTTCTACCATACTGAAAGGCTTATTTTTATCTAAGTTTTAGAAATATATTTACATTCGACCATTTTATAGGTCTTCTTTCCAATATACAATTTTAATTTTGGGGTAGTCTCTATACCTTCTCACGAGATTTAAATATCTTACCACACATATAAGTGGTTAGTAATTATTGTTTTGGAAATGTTCAGCCCTAGCCATTTCCCGGAAACCCATTTTAACTGCAATATGTTGCGACTCTTCTGGTTATCCATTTACATTTATTGAAATAGTTCTATTTTCTACTATTTTTAGAAATTTTGACGGGACTTACTTCCCATTTTTGGTTCCCTTTTAATTAAATAATTTTCAGACCTTTATGTCAGTTGGGCTAGTCTTTATACCTGCCTTACAAATATTAATTTTTGCCACACGAATAAGAAGTTTGTTCTTTCAGTATTGAGAATTTAGATGCTCATAATTTATCCAATCTTACTTAGAAATGTAAATATTGAACAATTATTTGGTTATTTGGAGTGATACCTCTACATTCCTCGCAAATTATAATTTTCTATCTCTCCTAAAAGTTTTTTCTACTAATAGGCCTCCTCACCATTTCTCACCCTATACCTCCTTATCTAGTGTCACATCTCTACCACACAGATAGTTAGATGCTTATATTAATTTTGGAAATTTTGAGCCGCGTCCCCTATTTCCACCATTTCCTCAACTCCCACTCAGAAATTTCTAAATTAAGAGTTATTTTATTATCCCGAGGGGTTCTTCTTCCTTTTTGCCAAATATAAATTTTTCATCACACGGAAAAGGTTTTCTTTTTCTTTTAATACACTCCTTCCCCTATTTTCCAGAAATATTTGTTTACATATTCAGACTCTTATGGCTTTTGAAGTGATCCTTTCGCCTTTCTTCTAAATTTAAGTTTTCCAACACACTGAGAAGTAATTGCTTATATTAATTTTGGAAATTTTAAATTCCCCCTTACGACTGTCATTTCATCACTACTACCCCAAATCTCATTTGAAAATTTAAAATTTTCAGACTTTTATTAATATTTTTGGTAGCCTTCAGAATTTGAAATGCTCTTCCACACTGTTAAATAGCTATTTCTATTAGTTTTGTAAATTCTTAACCCACAAAACCCTAATCTTCAGCTCACTCTTAGAAATTTAACATTTAAAGATTTATTTGATTAATAGAGTTGTATCGCTGCGACCTGTCTGCCAAATTTCAATTGTCTACCTCATATAAATGTTTATTATACTGATAGCCCCTCCCCCTCCTTATTTATTAACGTCCCATTTTAAGATTTTTATCATTAATTTCTGCTTTCCAGGTCATCTGTTCAAATTTTGAAGATTACAATGCTTCAACCTCAATTCTACCCCCTTGGAAGTTGAATTTAATCAAATACCTTCTTATCGAATGCACATGACCTGAAAGGAACTTTCCTGACAAATTTCAAGATTCCAGGTCTAGGAGTTCGGGAGATACGGTGATAAATCATGGGTGAGTCAGGGTTTTCGTCTTTATATATTAAGATTACTTATGCTAATGTCATGTGTAAACCCTAATTTATCTCAAATATTCTGTATTTTCAAAGATATGCTTCTACACTTCATACAAGATTAACACTCTTCATCATGTGCACTTAACCTAATTGACGTACGTTGTTGATAGCTGTAACAGTAAATACAATTTGTATAAATAACACATAATTAAATAATGTCAGATATAGTTTAATATAGCTCAAAGGTGTCAGTCTCGTATTATTAAATCTGATTTGTCGGTGATGGGGAACTAGTTTCCCACTCTCCTTCCACACAAATGCGGATATATTTAATCTAAATTGTATCTTCATCCCTATCCCATAATGTAAATATTCTAATCATCCTGACAGGTATTAAAACCAGATGCACTTTAAAAATGGGGCTAGGGAAATATGTATCCATAAAATGCACATTGCAGCTATATTTTACATATAAGTTACGCTCATGAGAGTTTTATTAAATTATAAATAAAATGATTCCTTTATTTGAGATTATCTTTAAAATATGCAATAAAATTATCTCTTATACTTTAAAGTGTTTTAAATCACGTTCTTAAAGGTTTTTATTTAATCTCTGATAATGCTAAAAAAAATCGCGATGTAAGCTGTTGTTTTTTTCATTCTCAGAATCTTTCAATCAAATCTGTTGACGTAACTACAACATGTTACATCAACCTTGATGTAACTTTGAAACAAAAGCGTTCTAAACGGGAACAAAATTCGGGTATGAGTGTGTTCTTGAGAAGCGAATGAAATGCTCATCGATTCGAACTGTCGATCAAATTCTCAACTCATGTATCTTCTCTTCGAGTATTTGACAGCCCACAGGCGGGGATGGGAGCCAAGCAACAGCGTGATGGATTTTTAATGTCTACGATATTTGAAATACATTCTAGTAGAGCGTAACTTGTAGTATCGGGGGTCTTGAATTTATCTGTCATCGATAAGAAAAGGATGTATGGTGAAGCTCTGAACCTGAATTATCCCAGTCTCTCATTAGTTAATCGTGATAAGCCCTCTTTAATATTAAAAAGGTAGATTTGAACAGGGTCTACTAATTGGTCAGTTTCCCATATTTTTATTTTTCCGTTATGTATTACTACCCATTCCAGCTATAACGCCATAACTACATCAATGATGTAGGAATGATGCAGCTGTAATTTGAAAGAAATGTAATCTAATTTCGTGGAAACAAAGTGGTAAGCTATATAAGAAAATATATTATTATTATTTAGCACCGCGTCTTACTACCCGTTCGGGCTATACGTTTTAAGTACTAATTACTCTAATCGATTAGGAATTGAGAAGGTTTAATTAGAGGAAGTGAACCCGCATTTGCGTGGAAGGAGAGTGGGAAAACCATTTAGGAAAAACCATCCCCAGTTCACCCGACCGAGATTCGAACCTCGATCTTCCCGTCCTCAGCAGTCGAGCTCAACACGAACTAGCGTGTTAGCCAACTACGCCACCGAGACGGGTAAGAAAAATATAGAGTACCTTCAGTACATCCGTCTGAGATTCGAGTCCCAACCTTCCAGTCAATGGAAAACCAGACTAGATGGTCTATTACTAAAACTTTATGATATATATTACTTTGTATAATTACTGTATATGAGTGTATATATATTTACCTTTTGTTTTTGTTTCTTAAAACATTTACTTTCAATTTATTATGGACTTCTTAATTTATTATAATTTTATGTTTTTTCAACCTACTATATCTAATTTTTAATTTCAATTGCTATCATTTTATCAACTGTATTAATATTGTAACTTGATCCGCATCGGTGGCGTAGTCAGTTAACGTGCTAGTTTTGTGTTGAGATAAACTGCCGAGGACGGGGAGATCGAGATTAGGATCTCAATCGGATGAACTTTTTTTCTCCTAAATTGATTTCCACTCTCCCTCAATTCGAATGTGGGTTCACTTCCTCTATATTCAACCTTCCCAATTCCTAACCCATTAGCGTAATTAGTACTTAAGCATATAACCCGATCTGGTAGTAAGACGTGGTGCTAAGTATTAATATTATTATTATATCGTAGCTTGAACCAATATATTTAAAAAAATTCAAATTCATATCTTATAATAAATATCGTTTCTCACTCTCATCTTTAGAATGTTTTCTAAAATGATTGCTAATGTAAGTTGCTTAGTATCTCTTACGCGCATGCATCATTACTTGAATTCGATGAAATCAGGATCTATAATAATATAAAACTATATACAGTATATATTTTAATGATAGTTATTGGTTTCACTAACAGCCGTCGTAGTAGTAGTGAATTTTTTTTCCGTAGTGTCTTAAATCCATTCAGGCTATGTGCATACATTGATTTCTCTAATGGACTAGGGATCAAGAAGGTAGCATTTTAGAGTAAATGTAGCCGAATTAGCTTCTCTGGCTTTTGGGGAACTATTTAGAAAATAACCACCCCCAATACACTCGACCGGGATTCAAACTCCAATATTTCCTTCACCGGCAATCCATTTTAATATGAGATTGACACGTTAGACCATACAAACACCAATTTGAGTTGGTAATAGTTGACTTGTAATGAATTTAGTATTTAATTAAGTACGGAAACCTTGCCCGTGTGAACGTAGCATGCATTTGTACATACTAAAACAATGCTATGATCGGATTTTTTGTTGTTAATTAAAAAAAAAAGACCAAAACAATCACCGTATATATACGTGCAATGTATTTCTTTGTAGCTACCTAGCTTGTTATTTTGTGATAGCTTTCGCTATTATTTCTTTACAAGTTTCTTTTGAATTAGGTGCTAAAATTCCACTTGTGTACATAATCATGCGCAAACATAATGGTTAGGGTGGGTCAGTCATAATATAGCGCCCATTTTGCCTATAAATGAACTGGATACATTACATAATAAATAGATCAAGTATCTATATAAGGAAAAGCTCTCTTCGCATTATGAGGTAATTGTAATATATTTGGAAGAAGATTATAAAAGGTGGATAGAAACATTTAAAAGGAACAAACAAAATATTACTTTTACAAGGAAAAGAAAAACACGATTCACACTTTACATTGCTGTCATTGGTTAGTATAATTTTAGATCAGTAGCAGCTCCCTTGTTTGCCTTGAACTACTAGCTCTGAGTGTCAGAAGCGACTTTCAGAGGGAGTAGGTGGCTTGTTAATGCC
>CABFOV010001221.1:0-10982 GCA_902141375.1 Timema poppense
CCTTTATCTACCTGGTGGTATGATTATTGCTGTAAGGGGTTATAACAATTACCTGACTGACCCCCTAGGTATATGACAATATTTACACACACTTCGATATTTCGATGCTATTATAGCATCTTCCTCAGGGAGTGTGTTTACTTTTATTTGTTCTCTACCATCCAAAATTGATGGTTTTCGTTCCTGAAGTGGTTGACACACCTAAAGTGCTACTCCTCCGTCTCTATATTAGGAAGTTGTAATGTGTTAAAAGAACTAATCTGAATCTTTTTTTTTTATATTTGTATTATTTATTTATTTATTCTCAAGGCCTCTGAAGCTGCTCCAAAGAAGTCTTCTAAGGAATCGCCAGTGATCATAGATCTGACCTCCCTTCATGATGTCACAGGTTCTTCCGACAGTCAGGAGGCCTTTCCAGACTCTGTAAGATCACTACTTTTTCAGCAAGATCACAGAGAAAGATATTTTATTGATATTGATTCATTATTTGCCAACTTTTTAAACCCAAACACAACTTTTTGTTTTACGAAACCTAGAGGTGTGCAAAATACACTTTTTTTAAATTCGTATATAGCTCAAATCAAATATATGAAATAATCTTGAAGCCAAATTGAATTTTGAATTATTCTTTTTATCTTATGCTTGAAATAAATATATTTTGATTATTTATAGACCCACTTCGGTGGCCACCTGTTCTAACGTGTTAATCTTGTGTTGGACTAGACCACCAAAGATGTTGAGATCAAGGTTCGATCCCGGCCGGTTGCACTGAGGGTGTTTTTTTTTCTACATGATTTTCCACTTTCCCTCCACACAAATCCGGGTACATTTCCTCTAAATAAAGCTTTTCCAATCCCTAACCCACTAGTATAATTAGTACATAGGCATATAACCCGAATAGGTAGTGAGTGCTAAAAAAAATTGTATTTTTAATACTTTGTTTAATTTTGATAGATCAAGTTATCACAACTTAATATTCAATTACTTCAGATTTTTTTCCATATGAACATTGATTCTTAATGCACTTAAACGCTCAGAATGACAAGATTTGACCATTATTGGCCAAAATTCATAATTTTTTAAGCCAGATTTTTTTCAGAGCAAAGTCGAACTTGATTTCTATGGTGTGTATTTTTATTGTTGTTTTTTTTCCCCTAGAATGGTGTAGAAGAAGACGGTGCTGAGAATATTGAGCTGGTTTACTCAAGTAGTTCTGTTGTAGAGGAGCTGATACAGCAAGCACCCAGCGTAAGTATAGAGCTGATATTACAAATTATGGCTATGAGAAGCTTGGAAAAGCCAGTCATATTATTTAAAAATATACTTATTCAACATAAATGACTAAAATCATTCAAAAATCCTTTACGAATGTATAAAAATCACACAAAAACCATGCAAACCAAGAAAATATGACTATATTCTAAAATGACAAAATGACAAAAAATGACCTATAAAATATACATTTCTACATCAAAGGGGTAACAAGCATAGTTCATATACTTATGAGCATTGTATTTGACAAACCAATGGAAAGATGAGGTGTCTTCAAATCTGGGCACTTGTGATTAGTGTCACATCACTGCAAGTTTATCTTGATACTATTTTTTCAATTTTCATATTTTTCTCATAACGAGAGCAGGCAAGGTCAATAGGTCAAAATTATCTATAACTATAATAATGTGATTGTTAGGTGATAATCACCCCCCTGGGGAAAAAATGTCATTGTTAATAATTGGCTTTAATAAGGAACTGACCGAAACCGTAATGGATGTAAAAGTAAAAAGGCAACCGACTTCAAGAAAAATCCAAAATTACGCCTATCAGAGACAGGTCTGACCCCTAGTACGATAATATTTAATGACGTCTGATCTTATTGGTTTTGTTGTGAGAGATGTTTCGTCAAAGTTCCTAATGTTGCTCGCAGGGTGTGGGTAAAGACGGTGAGACATTCGTAGTGGAGATGGAGCCCCACTCGGTGATTCATCTTGCCCAGGCTTCATCGCTGTTGTCTTCTAGTAACTGCCAGACACTCAAGTCCTCCGCCAGCCTCGACGGGATGATCATGGTCAGAGGCTCCTTCTTCATTTTTTTATTTAATTTTTTTTAGTTCAGCTAACCCTGACCCATTTATAGGACTATGTGCTCTTTGGCTGACTTTATAAGGTATATAAGTAGAGATGAGTCAGAATCAATAATTTAATGTGTCAGAATTTTCATTTTACTTTCAGTTACCAAATCTCTAATTTTAATTTTAATTTTGTAAAAAAAAATAGTAATAGAATAATAGAAATATGTATTTGGAAGTAGGTATGGGAAAGGTGGATAGAGTAAAAGGAACAAACATAATGTGGCTATTAGAATGAGAGACGTAAATAATAACTAAATGTTAACATTTAAAAAATTTAATATATTCAACCAAGTGGTAAATTAATGGTCTCAAGTCAGGTTAAGTATTTCCTATAATTATATTTAAGGTCAACCACCAATAAGCAGTACTATAGCTCTAAAACAAATTCCAATTCAAAATGTTGAAAAATATATTTATTTTTAATCCCAAATCTGTTTCTCGAATTTTAACTATCCTTAAGAATTTTCGGATCCTATCTCTTATATTAAACCTCTTGAATTAATTTTATATGCTCGGTAATGTGGTAGCATTTTTAAGATCGACAATCTAAGACACCCCCTTTGATACATTTTTTTATATATCCTGATTTACTCTCTAATTTATAACAAAAATATGTATTGAAGACTAGTCAAGGTGTGATATAACTAATGACTCACTTATAGTACTAAAGTGGTATTTGTATGGAGTTATAATAGTGCTTCAAATGCTAATACAATGTCTCTATTAGGATGTTACATATGTGTCCTGCGTTATATTTTGGTAACCAACCAATCCTAAATAAGCCAAAACTCGAACGGTAAGACACCGTGCTAAAAAAAACCAACCCAAAGTTATTAACATTATTTTGTGTGGGTATAGACACCAACAGTATTTCAGAATTCATGTACATTTTCTTAAAACAAAGTATTTCCTACAACAGGGCTACAATTTCTACAAACAAGCCTCTTTCTTAACATGAGAGAAACACAAAAATAAAGCAAATTTAAATCATCATGATCATGAACTGTTTCCAGCCTGTGGCTTGGTCTATTTAGTAAAATGCCTCAATCTCCCTCTGTCCTTCCACCATTCTTCCACTCTGCTCCTCTCCCTTGCACACTTGCTGCTATATGTTCCTCCCATCTCTTCCTTGGTCTTCTCTACATACTTCATATCGTTAATCTTGGAATCTTCTTTTAAATAGATACCCATAAAAAGTTTGAGGTTATTTTAGATTTGGAGTCATTTTGTAATTTTGAGTAAACTCAGTTTTTGTTAAAGTATGACTTATTGACTAAATATACACTTCATTTCAGATTCCCCTGAGTCCTGAGTTTGAGGTGGAAGCGGAAGAGATCACCGGAGACATCAGAGAGTCTCAAGATCTTAAGTTCAAGAGCCTACCTCAAGAGTTCAAGAGCCTGCCTCAAGACCTCGGTTTCAAGGTTATGGACGACACGTAGCGAAGCTGGAGTCCAAATTTTGAATTAGTTGACATCGAATCACAATCAGAGAACAAGTGAGTATACATCATTTTTAATGTTAAGAATGGCTGTCAATTCACTTTTTTTTTCTTTTTTTCTTTTTTAGCACTTGGACATCCTATATTAAAAATTGATAAAATCCAAATTTAAATTAATTTTTTTTCAAATGAATGATTTGAGCTAAAGTTAAAATATTTAAAATTGAATTTAAAAAAAAATAGTTTCAAGGTTGGTGCCACTGAAGAATGCTATTTGGTTTTTCATTTCCACTACTACATTAACAACACAGAGAACACTATTCATGGTGGCTTCAGCCAGTAAATAACTGAAAAAGTCAGGAATCTTTGTAATAGTTTAGTAGTCACCCTGTTTTTAGTAGGGAAGCTACATTACTCTTACTGTAAATTTGGTTTATTTTTTTTACATTCCTCATCGATAAAATAAACCAGTTATGCTTTTACATAAAAATAAATTTAAAATATTCTTTAAAGTTGTGAGGGTTTTTTGTGTGCATATTCTAACTTAGTATTCAAAAAAATGCCTACTTTCAAAGCATGTTGCTGAAATCAAAACAAGTGAAGGATAAGTGATCATAAGTCCACAATATAAATTTTAATAACATCACTTGCGACACACCTAATGGGAAGAGAGAAGACTATTGGGAAGACCTAAATACAGATGGGAGGGTAGTATTAGAATGAACCTGAAAGAGCTAGGGTGTAATGAGGTGGACTGGATAGAATTAGCTCAAGATAGGGATAGGGTGTAGTTAGATGGACTGGATAGAACTAGCTCAAGATAGGGTGTAATGAGGTGGACTGGATAGAACTAACTCAAGATAGGGATATGGTGTAATGAGGATGGACTGGATAGAACTAGCTTAAGGTGCGGTGCGGCAGAAGTGAGCGCGAGTAATTTTACAGTTTTTATAGCATTACATTTTTTTGGCCAAAATAAATCAAATACTTCTCCAGTAGCAACATAGATTTAATTTTTCTGCACATGCTAATATTAACAGATCTTGAATATCAATCAAGGGTGTCCTGGAATGTTGTCAAAACATTTTAAATAAAGATAAAAAGTTTTGACAAAATTCCAGGACACCCTTGACAGATATTTAAGATCTGTTGATATTAGCATTTGCAGAAAACTAAACTCTATGTAAGTGCGGCAATGAACTTTGTAGTTCCTAATGTCATAGAGTAACTAAGCAAATAATAGCACCACTTGCATTAAGTGCTTGTGTAAACCATAGGGATAATTTGCAAGCTCAGGTAAACTGGGGGTGGTTTTCCTTGAATAGTTTTCCACTCTCCCTCCACAAAAATGCGGGTTCACTTCCTAATCCATCAGCATAATTAATACTTAAGCGGATAAGCTGAATGGGTAGTAAGGTGCCGGTGCTAAATAAAAAGAATTTTAAACAAATTTACAAGTATTGTGCTTACAAATTCTTATGCCTTTTCATGGTACTAATGTTTGTATTGATCTTGGATAACTTCAGTCAAATGAAAATTTAAATTACCAGTTATATCTTTAATGAAATGCTAAAGTTTAGTGTAAAAACTTTGTTAATTGTTTTTAACAGTGTCACCATTCTTCCCTGAATGGCTGGATTATCTGCAAAACTAAACAGTGCTTAGCCTCAAACACGTTTTTTTCTTCAATGATCTAGATGAAGAAACCTTTACGAGCATTACATGATTGTACATGATGTAAGTAATGTCATGTTACCTTTCATTATTATTGTTTATAAATTTCAATTTTTAATCAAATCAGAATCTTTGCTAACTAATGTGAATTGAATATTTTAAAATTAAATTTTATAATGAATTCAACATTTTAGAATTAAAGGTTTTGAATAGTATATTCTATATCAGAAATGGTTCAAATGAAATACTTATTGAATACTGTGTAATTAAATACTTTAGAATCTGAATTAAATATTAGGCTCAATTTTATAAATATATTTGAGTGCGATATAAAAAGAGGTTATTAAAATTATGTTTAAAATAATAAATAGATTATTAATATTATGAAGTTCACAAGTTTTCTATGCCCAAGTCTATTAATTAGACACTGATTTGGATTTCATTAGATTAAAAGTCATATTTTGGTATAAAAAGTCAATAAATAGAATTTATTTTTGGTTAATAATGATTACAAATCAACTCTTACTTAAGTTGTTTAGTGCAACAAATATACAAATTATAGATAAATTTGGTTGGTGCATACCAAACAAACCAAAAATAGCAGTTTAAAAAGCTATAATATAGTTTGTGGAAACATTGTTTCTTTTTCCTATTTATTTTTAAATATTAGCCTTTGGTCACAGTTTTGTCGTAATAGTCAGTTCTAACTCATCTTTTACCGGTGTTATTTGCTCGAGTGAAATAAATTATATATTTAAAGGGAAACTTTTTTGTTTTGATTTTGAAATTTTGCGATCATAATTTGCACTAAAAAGGTCATGTAGTCAATTTTGTGAAAAGTTTTTATTTTGTATTAATTTAAAAAATGTTATAATTAACTTTAAATATGATTTGATAGGCACTTTAATGTTCTAAGTAAAATGTTGTAAAAATACTTTCCTCAAAATGTTGATGTATCTATCAATAATGGATGTTAACCTCTTAAAAAAATTAAATTATTAATTTGGTATCTATATTGATTTGGAATTTTGAATCAAATTTGAATTATATCAACAAATTGCAAGAACTATTTTGCTTTACTAAATGAAACTTAGATTTAACATAGTTTCAGAGTTTGTTGACTTTGTTTAATGGCATAATCACATCCAATAATACATAATGTTCTATCCCTATGTTTATCTAAATACTTTCCCTATTATTTTTCCCAGATTTTTTAATTTTGATTAGTTATGTATTATTTAATTAGCTTTTTAATTTAGGATTAGTGTTTATTTTATCTTGTGTGAGTTTAAGAATTTATACAATTATAGTGGCAGGTTGTGTTAGAACTGTGTCAGAACTCATACAAAGGAGTCGTCACATACATTTTTTTATAATCAAAATACTTGGACTACACAGAATATTTTAGTTTAGTTAGTTACACAAAAGATAAACTGCCCTTAACCAGCCCAAAAATAAAACATTCAGTGTTGGACCATCGACTTACGCTGAGCAGAACAAAATGGTAATTCTCTATTACTTCACTTCAGCTGTACTATTGAAGTGCTGTGTCAAGTAATTCTTGCCGCATTCTGTCAACCGTGTTATACGAGGTTGCTCCTATTGGTAATGTGTTCCAATAAGTCAAAAATCTGTATATTTTGAAAATATATGTAATGGTTTGCTGTTGTTAGAAAAAAGTTATTTTTTTTTTTTAAAATCCAGCGGAAAATGTTCAGCAGCCATTTTGGTTGGTTCAAAGCTCCCGTAATAATTATTTGCAAAAATGTAGCTAATTAAAAAAAAAAATATTATTCGTAACAGTCTGCCATTGGGGGGGATCACTAGTAGTTTTTTGGCCCCAGTAAATGAAAATCCAAGCCGCAATCAATTTTATTGGTCCTGGGGGGAGGCGCTCTCCCGAAAATGCGCACGCGCAGACTGAGCGAAGATGTCAGACTGTTGTACTATTCACTCACGTTATATATCATAAAGGTGTAACAAAATAAATGGCTTGCAGACATGTTGATATAAAGTTTATTTACTGAAATATTTTAAAATTTATTTACTTATCCTAATTTATTATGGTACTATAAATAATGCAAAGTCATGTCATTCTATGTGTGAATGATTTTTGAACATATGTAAACACAAATAATGACACCTGAACATAGAAACTGTCAAGTCTTCTTAACTTAACATTTCAATAATATTATATTGTCATGTTTTCATATGAATATGAAACCTACCCCATTAAGGCTGGGTTTATATTCATCCATACCTCAGAGTGCACAATTAATAATAAAAAAATATAACACTTCACCAAGGAACATATATCATGATTAATAATTTGAATCTAACTAAAATCAATTTTTTTTATATATATATAAGGTCTACAAAATTACTACTTTTAAGGATTCACTCGAAAAATAACTTTGATTAAATTGTATATTTTGGAAAAAAAACCAACCTAATTTAATTGGTTTCTGTACTATTAGTTAAAATTATATTTTTTGGTTCTGATGTTATTACTGTCATAAATATTAAGAGTAGACTTATTTCTCAATAACAGAATAAAAAATGTAATACTTCCAGACCATTTTCACTCATAGTAATTCAGGCAAAAACAAATAAAATTTGTAACAATAGTATGGCTACTACAAGACATTTATTTATTTTACATTCATTACTGTTTCCAGCCCATGGCATGGGTCAGTCTCTCTCCCCTCCCTCCAATTCAAGCCATATACTTTCCACTACCTGCTTTTTAGGCCTGTCATAGCTTCATAACAGTACATTTGTATCATAAACAAAATATTTTATGTCAGCTATTACTAGTGTTTTATTGGCTAGTCAAGTTTTCACTCCCCCCGTTTATTTGAGGTGTTTAATATGCACTTTCTGAACTGACTGATAATTTCAGCACGCGAGAATTTCTATGAGTGAGAGCGAAAGGTCCCACCAATTTTGCCGGGATATGTATTTTCATATATCTTCCAGGGTTCTTTTACATGCCACAATAGACATGGGACCGACGGTTTTACTTCCCCACCAAAGGAAGTTGTGCTACAGATTTTTATCAATCTCGGCTGGGTTTGAACCCATGAACATTGAATCCTGAGGAGAACACTTTACCCCAAGACCACCGAGGTTGTCGTTGTTAAAGTCAATTTACCTAATACACATTATGTTTGATATATTAGATACGCGTTATGCACAAATCTAAACCCATGCTAACTTGTCTGCCTGTCAGATATTGCTAAAGATAGATCAGTGATAAGATAGTGGAGGTGTTCTAGTCTTTAGACCCGGTGTTTAAAGTAACTCCTCACAAACAATAATAGGGCTTTACTTTTATCACATTATTTGAGTGCAGTGAAATAGTTATTTATTTAGAATATTCACTGTCAAGTGTAAACCTTATAGAAAATAGAGTGAATTGTTAAAAATGTATTTTCAAGTTGTTAAGTTAAGTTCTACACATCTATTGTAACAGTTTCAGTTTTAGAAACATCTTGTTGTAGAGCTGTTTTAAGGATTTTAAATAGGCATTAGTTAATAAGATTATTCAAACAACAAAGGGCATTTTATGTATTTGAAACTGTAGGGTGGTTCATTACACTGATATCTTGTCTTCTCTGTGTCTGCATGTATGTTCATACAAAGCCATGCAGCACACACATAATCTTAATATAAAATTTGTCTAACTTTACAAATTTGAAAACTATAAATAATATACCCATTGTGTTCTTACACATAAATATAGCAATGAGGTGCAATATGTTTTCTTAAAAACCTTAGTTACTGGTACCTTTTACAACATATTTATTGTTTAGTTTTATTTATTTTTTTACTTTATGTAATTTGGTTGTCTTCAAGGGTGTACAGGTTAACTTTTTAAATACAAAGTCAAGGTCGAAGATAGGGTTTCTGTTGGTATCATATAATACTAATATAAATTTTCAAATCATCCCAATAAGTCTATTTAGGTAAAAAGGAACGGTTTGATCAAAAATAAAGCACACTTTCTACTTTTATGATGATAAATTTGATTTTATCCATGCTTATGTTAAATATGTAATTTATTTATAGGTCAGTGCTAAAATATTTGTTATTCCTACAAATTATATTTTGATGTATGTGATATTTATAAAGTTATTTCAAATTGTTTATTAAGAAGCAATGTAAAGTAACTGATAGTTAAGGAAGCCAACTTGAAAGGAAAGTTATGTTAGGCCTTAATAAGAACACATTAACTTCTCTTTTCATTTTTTCATACTTCTACAAATAGATATGATCCATCCATTATATAGCTCCATATATTTGTCTCTCTGTTTTTATTTTATTTTTATGCCTCTCTCTACATGAGAATGGAATATTTCCAAAAATTTAAATAAACTGTGGAAGATTCTATGAAGAAATTAAGAGAAAAGTTATCAGCCGTGTTTTCGCAATTGACCTGACATCGATGTTTATGACCAGAGTGTTTACCTTATTCGCTCCCGGTATTGTGGCTGGTCACAAGTGTTTATAACCGAGACGATACCAGACCTCGGCTTGGTAATGCTTTCCTGACCAAACTAAATATCTTGGTATCAACCAATAAGCTGAGAATTGTGTGCCACATTCAAAACGGCATGACTCCAAATGTTAGTTTTAAACGAGTATAACTTTGTAGTCATTGGATATTAATAGAGAATGTGAATTAAAATGGACAGCACTTACTAACTATAAATGTATGCCAGTGAGTAGGTACTTAAAGACTGTTTGGTTGTGGATAAAAGAATTAGAGTATTATATGATTTATATCTATTTACTCTTACATGTACTTCATGTTTTCTTTAGGTTACTTTTTGGAAGATATATTTAGCTTGGTATGTTGTATTTATATTTTAGGCCTAGTTGAAATAAACATCACTCTACGAATAAAATAGTTCATTTTTGGTCAATTTGCAGTATACTTGGTTTTACCAGCTGTTAAAGTCTGTTCATGATAGGTTTTTACCAGGATGACAGTTCAAAAATTATATGTTTAGGTATTGGGTTGCCAACACTTGTAAAAGATCACTGTTTTCTTATAAATTTCAAGTTTTTTTATTACATGTTATATTTTACATTTAAAATAACATAAACTTAAGTTTTCTCACACTATTTCATTACGTTTAATACATTTTTTTAAACCCAATTTGACACAATATTTTAACCATAATTAAAAGTACTTATTCTTCGGTTTGGAATGTTATCTAAGATGTATAATATAGTGCATACATTAATACTTTTTAATACAGGCATTAAATTTACTTATAAAAGAGAAAATACTTGTCATTTTTTTATGAATAATAAATTATCTAATGATTATTTTATCGTATTTTGAAATATTTGTATCCACTGCGTGGGTGCATCATTGTAAATAACTTGTTTCTGTCATGTTCAACCACATGGTTTAAATTCGTCGGTTGCAATTTTGAAGCTATGTTCGTTAGACCTTTTGGGAAAGTGATGTGAATAATAATTTTTTTTAAAGTGGAATAGAATGATAAGTTTTGTGCCCTAAATTACTGTGGTTAACGGTAACATTCTTACAGTACCATATGTTTTCATTACAGTTGTCCAAAGTGGCCAATGTCAGCTGTTGGTGTAGGGATATAAAAGGCATTATTTCTAGTAACTTTTTGAGCTGTCATCCAAGTAAACTAAGCTCGTGAATGTGCTATATATCTACTCAACCCTAGTCAAGCCTGCCACAAGGGGGGGGGGGGG
>CABFOV010001221.1:11037-65149 GCA_902141375.1 Timema poppense
AAGGGGGGGGGGGGGACTATTAATACTGAGACTTCCTTCCATATTCACAAGTTTAAAAACTGTATAGAAGATTAAAAAAATACCCCCAAAAAAATATTAACAAGCAATAATGTGCCAATCCACACAAAAGAACACTGCATGCTAAAGCCGCCAGACGGGTTTCCTCCTGAGGAACTTACTGGTGTTTGTCACATTTACATTATTGGTTCGGTTCAGTCTTTTCCTTTGTTCGTTTGGAAATTTCTCTGAATCTATTATTATTGGATTTAAAATAAAACAAATTAGTCACACAAAGAGAGGCATCCAATTTTCAAAAAATTGTTGGGAAAAGATCACTCTTAATAGATTCTATACAAAAATAGAGGCATCCAATCATCAAAAATTCAAGAAGATTATTCAAAATAACTTCTGAGAGTATCCAAGTTGACCAAGTTTCCCGGAAGAGGCCCACTCTAAATATCTAGAGTAATACAATTTTCATAAATTTTTGGAGAAGATCACTTCAAAAAGTGACTATAAAAGACATCTAATTCTATGCAAAGACTACTCTAAATAGCTTCTAGGGTAATTACATTTTCAAATCACATTTTCTAGGCATTTGACGAGTGTGGTTCCAGAGATCCCTCAAAAACCCTTTTTTTATTTTTTTGCTAACTGCCCTCTTGACAAATAAGGTTTCGCCGTCACTGAATTATAATATTACAAAGAGAGAGGAAAGGCCCCACTTTGCCCCTGGTACCTAGTTTGATCATCTGGCAGGCCTGACTCTAGCCACAATTTTCGAATCAACAAGTCGTTTTCGTGCTCCACCTGGATCGGAATCATTTGGTTGGTAACACGCAATACCAAGACATAACCACGAAAACGATCCTAATGTGTTCCAATAAGGATTTAGTTTAACTATCCTTTTAGGTTGGCTTCTTTCCTGTCACTAAGTTTAAATTAGTTTACAATGTTTCTATGCTGTTTTCACTTATATTTCCAAACCATTAGGCAAGTATTCATTTTAAATTTTGTTCATAATAAATTGAAGTTTAATTCCTTTGAGAAATTTGAAGGTTGTTTAGTGTCAAAGTCAAACCAAAGAAGATTTGACCTTCAACTTCGACAGTTCGAAGCTTCACGCATTCCTATTTACTGTACCTTTTTATCAGCACTATCATAATAATATAGTGTGGTTGCTGTATGATGGTAGGTATCTATTAATTACAATTGTTTAGTCATTCTAAAAATCAAATATATATGTTTTGTCAACATTGATGACAAATAATATATTTATTTATTTTGTTCTGAACCCTACCATTGTACATCGATTAAATTTAAGAGTCTTATCTCACAGTCAGTTAACAAGGAAATTAAATAAATGATATGATCAGACCAGAAATTATATAAAATATTGGTTCCTGCATTCTTCACTTAGCATTAGCAAAATTGGGATCAGTGGCATCATTTTTTTATTCTCTAATAATTATAGTTAAAAAAAAAATTATGATGAAATGGTTTTATTGGTCTCAAATCTAATGTTTTCTAATGAAGACTACTAGAGATGGTTCAAATTAACTATTTTACGAATCTAAATCTGCAATTTACCTTTGGATGTCGAATCTTTGAAAAAATTAAGACCATAAGAGGAAATAGAAATATTATGGAATAATGTAAACTACAAATAGTAACTAAATCTTAACCATCTTTCTTATAATCCACTCATTACAACATGCATACATTTAGTTAAGTGTTAAATTACTGGTCTTGGGCCTGGTTGTTAAATTCGTAATATAATTGGTTCTGAACCACCAGTAAGCAGTATTAAAGCTCGAAAACAAATTAGACTTTATATGACCAGACTATGATGTAATGTCTGGTTCGAGCTGTATTTCTTAGCTGTGGGATGAGACAGGCTCTTAATTAACAGCACGAAACATGAAATATAGTTTTGTACTCATACTTTTAAGGTTGTTTATAGCATGAATATTCTATAATATTATTCATAGTATATAACTCAACAATGCAAGATTGTGAATGTGAACAGTTAAAGGGGGATTTTATAAAAAAAATATTGTAATTTATCAAGTGTAGGCTACCTATTTTAGCCTTGCAATGAGCATTTGTCTATAATTTATATTAGTCACGTTCTGACCATTAGATGTATATAGTTATTTACTTTTCACTTTATCTTACAGTTTATTGTGATTTTAAATTTCTGTAGTCAAACTACAGTTTGTCAGTATTGAATGCTGTTTTTGATGTGTAACTATTTAAAAGAAAAGGTAGGGAGGGAACTAATGTAAGCTTAGTAATAAAAAAAACTTTTATTTGTACAAACTAATTATATTGTGAATCGACTTCTGAGAAAATTGAATGAATTGATGAGTGTATTTATATTTTTGTATGGGTGTGTACAAAGTTTGTATAGTGAAATATTGTATTTTTAGTTTTTTGTTCTTTTTTGTTATGGTTTGAATAAAATTTCCAGTCATTTTTGTAATTTCATCTTTATTTCAACACTTAAAAGATAAAATGTCTTTATCCTTAAACCTCTCTTCCTTAATTTAAGTCAAACTAAATAACTGTAGATTAAGAAAAATAAACACCAAATTAGAGATGTCACAATTACTGTTAATTAAACTCCTATAGTAATACAGATTCTTCATACACGCACATTTAATGGATTGGTATATTTCAAACGTCTTTTTTCTTTTTTTTCTTAGTAGGTATCAACGTCACATTAGCATATATTTTCTGGTGTTACTTTGAAACATTTCTGCTTGACATAAATTATAGCCAAGTTATGATTATTTTTTGTTCACATCCATTAGTTTCCAGCCTGTGGCATGGGTCACTTTTTTTATTCAAGTCATATTTTCCAATATCGGCTTGCTAGGCCTGTCGTAGCTTCATATGCCTTATAATCTAACTCAAGACTAGGACAGGCTTAACATCCAGTCCCTGGCCGTAAATTCATCATTGAGAAAGGGTAAACCCACATTTCACCAATGATAAATTTTTCGGCCATGCCGGAATCAAACTTGGGACCCTTAGCTCAATAAACAGACACGCTACTGACTGAGCTAAGGTGTCGGTTGTAATACATACAATATTAAATCTAAAACTTTAAAGATCATATCGTGCAAATAAATAAAAATGCAAATAAACTTTCAAAGATTAGGGTGTCTGGGTATTCTTATATGGTGAGGAGATTTAGTAGCTTATAAGAAAAATTGTTTCTATCTAGCCTAGTGTAGATATTCAACCAGTTATGGGGATATTAGATTGCAGTTTTATTCTTTCTTCTTCCGCGGCAGAAACACTAGTGATGTTAAGAATGGAAGAGACTGCTTCGGAAACTCTTTCAACGTTCCTTTCAGCAAATGGGAATGACATAAATGATAAAAACCAATATTGGATTAAACTGCTTCACATCTTGAGACTAGTCATCTAATTCTTGCCATAATGTTTGTATTTCGGTACAAAATATCCCAAAAATTTGGCTTTCTTCACTTTTTGCAGCTTTTAATGATCTAAGAAAATTCTTTAAATTTTCTTTTTCAAGTTCAAGGTATTGCAGTGAGTTTTTAAATCAATCAATTAAGTTAAGTTGTTTAACCAGGATGTCGTGTAGTTGCTGCAAACCCCCTCTTTCATTCCCCCCTCCCCACCAATATTTTTTAATCACACACATAGATAATCGACCAAACAGGCGGCCACAGTCAATCAAGATCAACTGTTTGGCCACCCCTGCCTTATACCATGCAGCCATTGAAGCCATGTGCCATGTGAGAAACTCATCTTGTGTACACCGCCACAAAGTCTCCAGTGGCTCCCAGCTCTTGGTAGCTTTGTCTCCTCCACACCATCTCGTCTAGCGGTGGGTTAAAAGGGGTCGGACAAGTGTGTATACCCCTCCCCTCCCCCGGGCCTATGATGACCAAACAACTGTTTTGGTACCGGCCTAAATACTCGGTGAAGGCCTCACCGTCATTGAAATAGCAGAACATCAGGGCCGAGTTCTGGTCTGTAATAACCTCAAGACTTTCTTCATCGGCAAAGTGCAGGGGCAAGAATGGGGTCGGGGCATAGCCGCTCTCCCACCAGTCGCGATTTACTTCAACACCAACCACATCTAATCCTGAGAGAAAAGAATCAATTGTTGGCTTGGTTTTGAATAAATAAAGATTATTAGACACTAAAACACAGTATTGTGCATTTTTCCTTCATGAAGAAATTCAGTCTTTAATTCCAGACAAACAAATGAACACTCCAAGTGATTGTTTATCATGTGACGGTACGTATCTTGCAGCTACTAGAGCTACAGTCATCACACAGTCGGTTTAGTAATATAATTTGTTCTTTGAAAAGCTTTCACATTGTGAAAAATTTGTAAATCAAAAGCTTTAATTACATTTATTTGTTTGGGAAAAGTTATGATCTGTTACTGAACTCCAAAAAATGGCACATTTAAAATAAACTTTTTTTTTTACTTCAATTCTTCAAACAAATACAATGACTTGTTTTAAATGATAAAAAAACTCAATGCTGCACTCAGTTGTGACTTTCTATCCAGTGCGTGAAAAGTTTAATATTAGATTATTATTATTATAATTATTATTATTAATATTAGCAGCATTGCGTCTTACTACGCGTCCGGGTTGTACACAAGCTAATGCATAATGTTAGGGTGATTGTGAGATGAAATGTAGGATCTACAATTTAACATGGGATCCGAACCACGGTGAAAGCCTGGCATTCCCACACATTCTCAAGCTCTGATTAATACACGTCTTGTCAGAGGTGAAGGAAGGGTTTGGATAACGACATCTTTGTTATAACGAACAATTTAAATTTCCCCGGTAAAATAACATTGCCTCTCACAGTGAAAAACTTCCTAATAACGAATGCGGATACTGCTAGAGATGCATATTTATCTATAAAAAAATCTCTAAACAACGGACAAAAATTGAAAAAACCAGTCCATATACAGTATTTTACTGTAGGAATTTCAGTTGCAAGTGTCTCGCGCTAAGTGTGGGCAGTCCTGCCTTCCCCTTCTAGTAAAGATTTCTAAAATAGTCTACATAGCAATGACTAAGTACTTTAAGGTCGCAACTCCTACCCCTCCCGAGGCATCAGTGGGGGTTGTTCCATTAGTTTTGTCAGTGCTCGTGCACACATATTGGCCTACATTACAGAAGGCCTACTGTCTACATTTCATTTATTCACTTGTCATAATTATTCTACATACAAAAAAAAAGTAGCCCCATGGCTTCTTTGATGCTGACTGACAGTTCACAGCTGACTTCTCACAGTCATCATTTAGGTATATACCTAAATTTTGACCATCAGCAGTGACAGCTGGTAAACACATGTTTTTGCAGATCATATGGTTCGGCGTAGGGATACATAATTTTGTCTGGTAACTTTTCAAAGCTTTTAGCTGTCAGTCAGCACCAAAGAAGCCATGGAGCTACTATACAATTACCGCACAATGCAGTAATTAGATTGTTGAGGTTAATATCCACAGTATATGTCTCATATGGATTAAACTGTGTAAAAGCATTTTTTTTCTTCTTCGAATAACGGACACTCCTTATTAATGGACATTCTTTTAATCCTGGAAGGTGTCCGCTATTAAGAGATTTCACCGTACTGTTTAAAGGTATTGATTATATCTATCAAATGTGATAGCTGCATATTACATGACTTGACAAATATGTAATAAAGTGGATCTAGAAACCTTACTAGCTGTCAGCTAACGGCCTTTCCATGAAAAATTGTACTGTACCTGTTGTCCGATGCAGTAGCCACTCCAATAGTCCGGTACCGCAGCCGAGACTGACTACTCTGGTCGAGCCAGTCCTTCGGACCTCTTGTCCGATGTACAGCAGGTCACCCAGAGAGGGGCGAACCCACAACCACAACTCGTCATAGAAACTGTCTCCTGCGTCATCCCCAGCTAAGAGCGCTAGTACCCTCCTCCAGTCGTCTGAAACAAGAGGGTCTTCTTTAGTTTCACTGTCGCGGCACTTCATCGGTGTTATTATTATTATTATTATTATTATTATTAGCACCGCGTCTTACCTACTACCCGTTCGGGTTATACGCACTTACGCTAATGTGTAATGGTAGGGTGATTGTGAGATGAAATGGAGGACCTACAGTTTAACGGGGAATCCGAACCACGGTGGAGACCCGGCATTCCTCACATTCACAAGATGTCTTGTCAGAGGTGAAGGAAGGGTTTGGTAATCAGATAAATCTTTGCCGGGACCGAGGATTGAACCCCAGCCGCCAGCATAGAAGTCTGACACCTTACCCCTAGACCGCCAGGTCACCCGATATTGTTATTGAAGGTATTTAACAAGTATTTTTTGAAGCAACTGATTACATCAACACATGACTTAAAAAACAATTAAATTCAGAGCAAGACCCAATACCCGACCGTTAATTCATCACTGTGAAAGGGGAGATCCACATTTCACCAATGATACGTTTTTTGACCCCTCCGTGAATTGAACCCGGGTCTCTTAACTATGTAGAAAGACACATTAACGACTGAGCTAAGGTGTCTAAGCCTTATTGGTATTTTTTTTTAAATTTAACATCGCGTCTTACTTCCCGTTCGGGTTATACGCTTAAGTACTAATTACATAAGTGGGTTAGGAATTGGGAAGGTTGAATTTAGAAGAAGTGAAACCTCATTTGTGTGAAGGGAGAATGGAAAACCACCCCTATTTCACCCGACCGAGATTTGAACCTCGATCTCTTTGTCCTCGGCAGTTTAGCTCAACACAAAATAAGCGCGTTAGCTAACTACGCCACCGAGGTGGGTAATAACGAAGCAGTTGGCACCAGTTTGACCTTCTTTCCTTAAGGGTTAGAACTCCGAATTGTCGACCACATGTGACAATACCCAGATTCAAATGCTATTGGTATACGTAAAACACAGTTATAGATCCCGGTAGTCCAAAATTCCAGATTATCCCAATACATTTACCGTGAAACTAAGTCAAAGGAATTATTTTTATTGACAACAAATTTAAGTTAACTTAGAAGAGAATTAGAAGAAACAGTGATAATAAAAAACGTTTAATATAATTTAAATGTTGTAGTCTGTAACTAAAAATAATTACACTAAGTAGGCCTACTGTTAAAAGATATATGATACTGTGAATGTTTTACTGTCAACATCTATAACATTTTAATATATAATTAGTGTTATTTTATAGGTAATGATAATAGCCTACCTATCAAAAATGACAGCTGCAGATATAATGATTTTTGTATATAGCAAGATTAACAAAATTCAGTGGCACATTACGTACACCCTGAAATCCTTCACATGCCTCTGGGGGTACACTTATCTCAGTTTGAGAAACCGCATTAATTTAATGAATTGGTTGGTAGCCCCCTACAGGTAGCAAGATCCAGTACACGTAAAACAAACGATCTTACCTTGCTTGAAGAGTTGAAGAAGTTTATCAGATGTCACGCCAGGCCTCATGGTGACAGATAATATATTATCAAAAATCACTTTGGACCAACAAAAGACAGTTTAAGAGGAACACCGGCAACAATACATAGTTAAAATACTTACACAATCATTTAAGGTTGTTTTTTTTAAATCTAGCTAATCAGTTTTCATAAATGTTTAACACGCCTGTTTATTTAGCTGGTTAATAATGTTAATGGCAATTTTAAGCGTATCTAATTATTTAAGAATAATAAACATTGTTACAATGTTGGTTTTAAAATAAGTTAACTATATTAAGTTATTATTAGCTTTAATTAAAATCAAGCTGAATAGTATTTATTGACTTGCTGAAATGTGATGCACTTTTATGAGAGTAACCAAATCTCAATTATTATCGCGTTAACAATGAAAAGCTATAGCTGAATAGCTCCTCAAACCGAGAAATAATAATCATACTCTCTTCTGTTCGAGCAGACTGCCACGCTCCTAGCGGGCCCACCGTGACGCTATAATTGACCATTCTAAAGTGAAATTAACCAGACAACACCGCACAGACCCACCAATAATTGGTTGGCGTTTCTCTACAATCACCGTCTTCCAGGTCTTTATGGGTGGGAGTGGGGTGGGGGGTAGAAGCTGTCCATCAAATAATGACAAATATAGTTCTCGTGGCACTCACTGATCTCTCCGGGAGATCGTTCAGTCACCAAAACTGAATATTAAATACAAAGTACATAAAATATTAAATATATTTACATTTGCGGTTGAAAATAAAAGCACCTACAATTTATTGAACACACACTGGTTCCGCGTCTCTGCACCGTGTACAGGTCAACACATACCAGATCCACGCCTCTGCACCGTGTACAGGTCAACACACACCAGATCCGCGTCTCTGCACCATGTACAGGTCAACACATACCAGATCCACGCCTCTGCACCATTTACAGGTCAACACATACCAGATCCACGCCTCTGCACCAAGTACAGGTCAACACATACCAGATCCACGCCTCTGCACCGTTTACAGGTCAACACATACCAGATCCACGCCTCTGCACCATGTAACAGGTCAACACATACCAGATCCACGCCTCTGCACCGTTTACAGGCCAACACACACCAGATCCGCGCCTCTGCACCGTGTACAGGTCAACACACACCAGATCCACGCCTCTGCGCCGTTTACAGGTCAACACACACCAGATCCACGCCTCTGCACCGTTTACAGGTCAACACATACCAGATCCACGCCTCTGCACCGTTTACAGGTCAACACATACCAGATCCACGCCTCTGCACCGTGTACAGGTCAACACACACCAGATCCGCGCCTCTGCACCGTTTACAGGTCAACACATACCAGATCCGCGCCTCTGCACCGTGTACAGGTCAACACATACCGGATACACGCCTCTGCGCCGTGTACAGGTCAACACATACCGGATCTACGCCTCTGCACCGTGTACAGGTCAACACACCAGATCTGCACAGTGTACAGGTCAACACACACCAGATCCACGCTACTAAATCGTGTACAGGTCAACACACACCATATGCACGCCTCTGCGCCGTTTACAGGTCAACACACACCAGATACACGCCTCTGCACCGTTTACAGGTCAACACACACCAGATACACGCCTCTGCACCGTTTACAGGTCAACACACACCAGATCCGCGCCTCTGCACCGTGTACAGGTCAACACATACCGGATACACGCCTCTGCGCCGTGTACAGGTCAACACATACCGGATCTACGCCTCTGCACCGTGTACAGGTCAACACACCAGATCTGCACAGTGTACAGGTCAACACACACCAGATCCACGCTACTAAATCGTGTACAGGTCAACACACACCATATGCACGCCTCTGCGCCGTTTACAGGTCAACACACACCAGATACACGCCTCTGCACCGTTTACAGGTCAACACACACCAGATACACGCCTCTGCACCGTTTACAGGTCAACACACACCAGATCCGCGCCTCTGCACCGTGTACAGGTCAACACATACCGGATACACGCCTCTGCGCCGTGTACAGGTCAACACATACCGGATCTACGCCTCTGCACCGTGTACAGGTCAACACACCAGATCTGCACAGTGTACAGGTCAACACACACCAGATCCACGCTACTAAATCGTGTACAGGTCAACACACCGGATCCGCGCCGCTAAACCGTGCCCCGTTCTCCCTGTATGCATGCGTGCAACCCTAGTCCTTATCAAAGAGAGGTTACTGCAATCATGTTAGATATTATTGTATCGTTTTGTCGTGTGAAGAATTAGAAATATTAACACAACGACTTCTTTCCACCGGTTTATTGACAGTAGTAATTAAGATGTCAGATACAACAGAGAATCAATCATGCTAAATACTTATATGTGATCTGCTGACGGTTCAGGCACAGTGGCGTGCAATACCCACTCACGGCGCTCCGGTGTGAGTGATGTCCCTTGGATACATGTAAAGAATAAAATTTGTCGCTGAACAGTGCCACCCTGTGTTGGGAGTCCCCCTTATTTTAAAGAACACACATCTCACATTGCCGAATTTTCTAGCAAGTGGCAACACGAGCCGGAAAATTGGAATGTATGCTGCAATAGTGCGATCGAAAGTCGTGTAGTGGAAGCCTTAGTACAGTAGCACCATGGCTTCTTTGGTGATGACTGAGAGCTCACAGCTGACTTCTGGCAGTCAACATTTAGGTATATAACTAAATTTTGACTCTCAGAAGTGACAGCTGCTAGACACATGTTTTTGCAGATCATTTGGTTCGGCGTAGGGATACATAATTTGGTCTGGTAACTTTTCAAAGCCGTCAGCTGTCAGTCAGCACCAAAGAAGCCATGCGGCTACTGTAGAACAATGAGAGCTCCAGCTTCACTTGATCTCAAACAATAATTACTCTACTTTATGGAGTGATTGAATCAGTTAGCATAGATAGCAAATAAACAAATAAAATTTAACCCAAAGCCCAATAACACCCGTCCCCCAAATAATAATAACACCCAACCTTTTTTTTTCAAACCTGGTATAAATGCACGTTCCCATGTCCATTGCTTGGTGGTTGAGATAAAAACACGAGTTCGGAAGCTACCGAACATATACGGAGACCCCCGATGTGTCATGCGTATTCGGGGATTGGTGGCTACACGGTCCGCACCGCACCGTAAAAAAGTGCGGATGAATGCTCTAGCAACGATTCGTCCGCTCCGGTGCGGTGCGGGTCGGCTCCGTGTAACCTTAATTTACGCTTCAGAAGCGGAAATAGGGACGTAGCCGGAAGGTACAATTATTTATTAAGAAGGTTATCAAATTTTGAGAATAAGGGTCCATGCAAACCAACGCTGGCTCGAGAGCGGGAATTTCTGGCGGGATTGAGCGTGGTCATATCGATCCGAAGCGATTCACGGTGGTTCAAGACAGGATACCAGTGTATGCAAGTCTATGTTAGTGTACATGTTCATTACATTATTAATGAAGTGTAGACTAAGTTTGTAGCTATGTGTACTTCATCAGAAGAAGACATATTGTCGTTACTTGCTGTCGCTGAAAATGAAGATAATAGAACGAAGCAATAGGTGCATGGCATTAATAAAGAAATACTGTCACACGAAGGGTATTTACTCATCTGATACTTTTAATTCCTTCGCAATCTCTGTCCGAATCCGGTTCTTCTTTTTTGAATTTCTTGTAATCGTTATGACTTATACCGTAAAGCACGGGATTCAGTGGCGGCTCGTATATAAGCACTGCGGAACATGCAGCACCCTCTATTTCCACTTGATATTATCGATAACATTTAATATAATGAGTCCTTTTTTTTCTTTAGTTATTTCTTTATTTTTGTAGTGCAATATATATTCCTCAAGCTTAATGTCAGTACTTCATTAGACATCCCCCAGTTTATGAAAAAGATACAAAAATCTTTGTATGGAACTGTGCGCTGCACAGTGCTAGCGACGTGGTGTTTGACTGTTGTGCACATGCGCACATAGGAAGGGGATGAGGAGGAAGGCGGGACTGCCAGGTAGAGAGTGCACTGTTGCTCTCGCAGTGCCGGCTCTAGAGTGATGGTGGAAGGAAGTTTTTTATTTTACTCAGCGTGTGTTGTGCTTAAAAACCGTGTACCATATTCTTGAATGTGATTAAGTGTAGAAGAGTGTAGCGTTAGATTATTATTCTGCTTCCAGCTATTATATTAGATTCATTTTTTTCCCGATTCTTTTATTTAACAAAATGACTAAATGCACTTGCAGTACTTTCAATGGAGAAAAATTTCCTCAATTGTCATCCAGAGATCAAGGAGAAAATTATTGAACTTTTTGCGCAAATTAAAACAAGAAGAATGGATTTCATTTTTAATTGAATAAATCAAGCTTGAACTGTAACAATTTAAGTTAAAGTAAGTAAAAAAGTTTAGTTTCTTTGTTAATATTTTATCAAGTTCCTGAATAAATTTTCTTTTTATACATTTTTTTAGTTTTACACAATTTTAAAACAAAGGCTAAAAATTTTTCTCGAGCAGCACCCCCACTAGTTCTAGCTACGAGCCGCCACTGACGGAGTTAGTGTACACAATTTCTAGCAAGTGCTCTATATGATATATAAGATGATAAATCACAAAGCAGCGCCGTTTGTAACCAAAACAACTAGCGGGACGTGGGAAAACGTTGCATGCGGCGAACCACGCGGGGCGACACTGCTGTCCCGCATTCGCCCGCTAATACGCGGGATTTATTCGCCCCGGTTAGTAATCTCCTTTTGGTTTTTATTAACGCCGCGCCTCGGTGACCTGGTGGTAAGGTGTCAGACTTCTGTGTATGGGTCCGGGGTTCAATCCTCGGTCCCGGCACAGATTTATCTTATTGCCAAACCCTTCCTTCACCTCTGACAAGACGTGTATTAATCACAACTTGTGAATGTGGGGAATGCCAGGCCTCCACCGTGGTTCGGATTCCACGTTAAACTGTAGGTCCTCCATTTCATCTCGCAATCACCCTACCATTACACATTAGCGTAAGTGCGTACAACCCGAACGGGTAGTAAGACGCAGTGCTAATAATAATAATAATAATAATAATAACACCACGGCTTACCACCCGTTCAGGTTATACGCCTAAGTACTAATTGCGCTAATGAGTTAGGAATTTGAAAGGTTGCATTTGGAGGAAGTGAACCCGCATTTGCGTGGAGAAAGAGTGGAAAACCATTTTAGGAAACCTCCCTCCCAGTTCACCCGACCGAGATTCAAACCTCAATCTTACCGTCCTCGACAGTCTAGTTCAACACGAAACTAACGCGCTAGCTATCTACGCCACCGAGGCGGGTAATGGCATTGTTAGTTTGCGCGAATTTCGTTCCCGCGTCGATCTGTGCAGGCCTATATTTTTAAAAATTAATACTTCTTTTATTTAGTTCGACGTCTCGGCAAAGTCGGTGGCGCGTCTTCCTGTCGGGTTTTGAGTCCCGGGTTCGATTATCCTCACGGTCGAAAAACGTATCACAGTTGAAATCGGAGTTTCCACTTGCAAATGCGGGTTCACTTCCTCTAAATTGAAGGTTTAGTGGCCGACTGTTGTTATAAAATAAGTTGGTTTGTAAGTCGGAAGCTGATACACTCAGTCGATGGTCGTGCTGGTGGCGATTTGGAAAATGGCGTCTTTCTCGGCTAGTTTGGTTTGCCGGTCACGGAGAGGTCATGCCTCGAATCCCGGTGAGGTGTACCTATAGCCTGATTTTGATTGGAAGAACAGTAGAGAAAATCAAAACATATTTATTTGTGACCAACATTGATAACATTTTCTTATATTATTTGTGTTATTTATACTGCGTAATAACAAAGATTAACCACGGGCCAATCTTGAGAAGCATGAACGGCCCACAGGTTAACCACCCAACACAAGTGCTTGGGGTTGACAAAAGTACCTAACTAGGTATGGATCCCAGGCCTCCATATAACTTGAACCATCTCTTTCCCTGGCAAGCTATAGCCTGATTTTGGTTGGAAGAACAGTAGAGAAAATCAAAACATATTTATTTGTGACCAACATTGATAACATTTTCTTATATTATTTGTGTTATTTGATAGGTATTGATAATATCTATCGGAATTAACATCTGCAGATGACATGACTTTATGTATGAATATATTAACATTGATTTAGTAACTTTAGTTACTAACTTCTACTGTTCTTCCTACCAAAATCATACTATACTTGTGAGTTACATGAGTGTCTCAATATCGACACGGTTTATTACCTAATCCTAACAAGAAAGTTATCCTATTCATCCTGCCATAACATTGACTAATCCTAATCTTTAACATCTAAGTGGAAGTTTTGCTCTATACATCTTTAACATCTAACCGGAAGTTTACTTGAAACATCCTTAACTTCTAACTGGAAGTTTACTTAATACATACTTAACTTATAACTGGAAGTTTAACTTAATACATCCTGTCGTCTAAATAGGCTAATCTAGTGACTTGCTCCTGTCCAGTGGATCCATCTCCCTGAACTGTAAGTCTACGTTGATACGACGTGATGAGAGTGCGTAGTATGCCAACGGTGCTGATGGTGTCCCACCGTGTTCTATATTTCTTCCAAGCGGCCCGGAGAATATATAGTATGAGATCTCCACGTGATGGGGTGGTCAGTATGAAGAGGAGGGGGAAAAACGTCCCTCTGATTCTAGAACAATCACTTGCGTCGGCCCACACCATTCACGGAGCTTTCAGTTGACTGTAACTCGTAGTCCAGCGTGGAGTTCTTCCCTGTGCTCGCGCTCGGTCAATTCTCTCGGTGTTTTTCTTTTCAGTGGGGCATCAGGCTCGACGGAAGAGTCGGTGAAGTAGGTATGTGAATAAACAAACAAATGTTACGGGCGTAGCATTTAACACTAGTATCTCGTTTGTTAACTCTTGACGACTTGCTTGTACCAACAAAATATTCGTATTTTACACTTGTATTTTACACTTGTATTCTACACTTGAACGGGGCTAAGCCAAATTAGCCCGTTACAATTATTATTGTTACTTACACTATCTCCCTCCTATCCACCCTTTACAGGACATACACTTCCTTTACCCATGAGGAGTTGATTTCATTATCTCTGAAGTAGGAATTCCTGACTTCATTTCCTGCCGTTCGCATTGTTGTATGGAAGATAGAAGAACTTGTAGGGGTAAGCTGCGCTTTATATTTACACGCAGCAGTACTGCGACTGCGAGAAACAGTGTCACAAATACAGGTTTGTTCGTGGTAGCGATATTTTAATCATAACTAGTTTAGGTTAAAAATAATTTGTAAATTAGATATTCGTAATAAGCGGGGAGTTTTAGCCAAAATAAAATGTTGTTTTGGTGTTTTTTATAAGAAAATGAGAGATTAGGAATGGGAAGGCCATGGAAATGAAGTTTAGAAGCGCCAGTTAGCTGTCACGAAGATAAACAAAATTAGGAATGAAGTTATTCGGGAAAGAGTGAGTTACAGGGAGTACATGAGATAGTAGAGGAAGAAATACTGAGATGGTATGGGCATGTAATGAGGATGAAAATAGAAAGGATGATGAGATCGCAAGGGAGGCCTAGAAAGTTATAATAGAAGAGAATCTTCAAGTAAAAGGAGAAAAATAGTTCCAATTAAAAAACGAAAAATGGTGGAAGAATAGAATAATAATAATAATAATAATAATATTTAGCACCACGTCTTACTACCCGTTCGGGTTATACGCTGAAGAATAGAAGAAGATGGAAGCATTTTAGTATAAACTGACCCGGCCCCAGGCTGGAAACAGTTGATAATTGTGAACGAAAATATAATGATATTTATCCGTATCTTTTATCATTTTTGTTCTTGTCTGATAACAACGACTAACAAAGCTTACATTATAATATAATTTTTTTCCTGCACAGTATATTTACTAAATCACTAAAAAACATTATGATGTAATTGTGATAATGTACATTAGGTTCTTTTTGAGCGTTTCCCTCGGGAAAAGGGACTTGTAATTAGGATATCAGAAGGGACATAACATTATATTCAGTATCACTAGAAGAAATACGTAATTAAGAACAAATCATAGTATCTATGAGTAAGAGTATCAAGCAAACAATTAATTTTTGTATCAAAAAGGGTAAAAACTGTTTTTGTTCGTCAAAAATGTGTGCAATGTAACTTTTTCCTTTAGCCCTTCTCACCACTCCCGTATCACTCATACATATAATTAGAGGATATATAGTAATTTTTAATATTCTAGCAAGAATATACTTTTATATAATACAACAAATATTATTTTAATGTCAAAACTGATAATATTTTACTGTTATTACTACTGTTATTTTATATAATTATTGATAATATCTATCAAAATTTACAGCTTCCTATTGTATCAGTTGACGTAAAAATATTAGCATAGTGAGTGTGACAGTGAGTAGTTTTTTTTACAGCTACCATCTACAGTATATGTATTTTAGCGACACAATGTTTTAAAATCCTCTCTCAAAGCAAATTCCCCTGAATATTATCAAAGTTCAAACTATTTAATCATGTTTTATTAGATGAAGTAACTTTTTTGTTCATTATCTTAATAAACATCCGAGAAAACGCATTTAATTACGTCAGTCGCGTAGGTATGAAAGAGGCAGAATTTACAAAGAATCAGTCCGCATTTACGTAAGTGTATAGTGGGAATGAATATGTTAAAATAGCACCCACAGTACAGTCAACCTCAGCCAACCCCAGTAGACTTGGGTTAAAGTTCTCGACTCAGGACCAGATGTTCATGGGCTTAAACCCAACTGGGGTTGAAGGGCATGCCAGTTTGGAAGAACCGAACTAGACTACCTCGGTCACCTCGTCTCCGCCCATGGGAACGCCCCACAACCACCAACCATCAAGGCAATATATGTATGAATATATTAACATTGATTTAGTAACTTTAGTTACTAACTTCTACTGTTCTTCCTACCAAAATCATACTATAGATATGCGAGACGGAAAATGTTCAGTTATTATTTCTGTAAAATAACTTTAACTGATTAAAAGGAACTAAAGTAATCGAGATATAGATATCCGAAATATCAAAGTTTAAAGATTAATTTCTCCTGAGGCCGTTAACAAGGGAAACACCTTCAAACGAGCTTCGGTGGCCGCACGGTCTAACGCGCTACTCTCACAATAAACTAGACTACCGATGATAGGGAGCTCGGTGTTCGATCCTGGTTGGGTGTACTGAGGGTGATTTTTCCTATATAGTTTTCCACTCACACGGGCGTAATTTCTCTAAATTCAACCTTCCTCATCTCTGACATATAAGTGTAGTAAGTACAGTTCATATTATGCGTATAGCACGACTGAGAAGTGACATGAAATGGGAAAAAATAAATAACTAAATAAAAGTGGTGCAATATATTTATATTTCCCCAAATTGCCCAAGAACGACCCTCTGAGTTCTCCCCGTTTCCCTCCTGACCGCCGAATTTCAGGATTTTGCACTGTAATACACTTTTGACAATAGTCTATATTGAAAGTTACAGGCTTTTTTTTAGCACCGCGTCTTACTAACCATTCGGGTTATATCCTTGTGTGCTGATTACGATAATGGTTTAGGGATTAGGAAGGCTATATTTAATGGATGTGTACCCGCATTTTCTAGGAGGTAGAGTGGAAATAATTTTTGGAAAAACCACCCGACCGAGATTTTAACCCCTATCTCTCTCCATCATAGGCAGTCTAGTCTACTGCGAGCATGACGCATTAGACCATGCGGCCACCGAAGTGGGTCAAAGCCTACTTGAAAAGAACAGTAGAGCCACTCTGTCAAACTAAGTGGAAGTCGACCCAACGCTCATTTAGATAAAAATAAAATAAATACCATTAAAAAAAAACCTCTCAACAAATATATTTAATCCCGCTAGAAACAAGCTGATTTATCAAACTAACAAACTTACTCGGGAAAAAATATATTTAAAAAAGGTTTGGCAACACTGACCAAGGTGCTAAATGTCGAGGTCCGTGCCAGAAACTCGACAATGAGGCAGGGTCGTGTCTCGTGATCTATCGACCTTGAACGTGCCTGCACACTAGTGACGTTGTCTGTCGGTGTTATTTCTAGTCCGTTATTGTCACTACTCACTGGTGGACCTTTTTTTGACAATTTTATCATCTGAGCACCTCCTAATAGACCTGTGCCAGGTATGGTTCAGGCAAGAACCATCACGTGACTACAGGGCGCGCAGCCAAGCCAGGGGACTAGCCAGACCAGCCAAATTAGTTTTCAATAATAAGTTGCATGGTAGGAAAAAAAAAAAATTACAGAGAAAGTTTTGATGTCAGTCATATGATGAGAGTGAAGTTGCGCTTGAGGTATCCTGGTTGGATAAACTTGGTTCCCATTATTAAAATCAGGAGTCAAGGTCATTCGACAAAAGGAATTACTAAGATTTTTTTAAATATAAAACATTTTTGCAAATAATTTAACATAGGCGAGGGAAAGGGGGAGGGTTATTTCAGAAAAGAGAGCACGTAGTCCATTCCCAACAAAACCGACCAGTTAAGGAAGCTGGGGTCCGTTTTGCCTTGGTGTGTCGTCACTCGGGATTATCTGACCCTCTGCCTCGGCCGGGCATATTATGTTCTGCTAGTCGTTATCTATTCAATTGGTACAGTCAAAACAAGAACATTACAAATTTATATTTAAATTATTTATCAATTCGGACACATTATTAAAACTCACATGTAAAGTTATGTTAAAAAAAAAAAAAAGAATTATTCTAAATAACAACATTGTGTAATAAAAATGATATAAAACCAAAATTTTGTGGATATAAAAAAAAAGTATTATTTATACATGGTTAAAAATGATGTGATGTTACCAGTTTTAAACGTTTTTTACATTAAAAACTATTTATTTAACATCATTATAAATATATAAAGTTTTTTATGTTTTATGTGACCCGAAGATCCAAACTCAAAAAGTTAATTTTACAATTCTGCCATTTCCCATTGGCCATTGGGCCAAAATTGAAAACAGTTTGGTTGATTTTATTCAAACTTAATATTTAGCAATAAGGGTTTCTTGAAGAGGAAATTTTTTATTCACTTTCTTTTTGAAAATTTGAAATTTTTCAAAAATTGCATTATTAATTTTGCTTAAAATTTATATTTGTGGAATAATCCTCTATGAGTATTTTACTGTTGACTGATTCTTTTAAAAAACTGCTAATTTTTAAAAAGCGTTATAACGATTTGGTTCAAAATTTATATCTGGGGAATATTTTACATAATATTAATATGTGTTTATTTTCCTACGATACATTAATTTAAGAGTAGTTTATTTATGACAAATTTTAGAAAATTTAATACCTGTGCCCTCTAGTTTAAAATTAATATTTATCTGGGAATATTCCACTGTATAAATGATAATATGTCACTTATACTACACCTAATTCCATAGCTGAGGGAACTGCAAGACTTATAGACAAAAGATTTATCTTCGCTCTCTCTCTCTGTTACTGGTTGCCAAACCCTCAATCTTTTGTTTGTTGGGAAGTGAGGGGGGAGGGTTTTCTTGGAAATCCCTAATTATAAACAATGCGGCATGGGGAGGTTGGGGAGGGGATTTCAATTGACAGGCAAAAACATTTCCTCTCGGTGTACAGCCTTTTCTGGAAACATTAACTATTTCCACAATCATGTTTTTTTCAAGATTGAAGTATATTAACGTTTCTCTAATCCTCACATAATTATGCTTAAACTATTTTATGTATACAGCTTTTTTCCTCATAGTTAATATACAAACAATATGGATTGCCGCTTGAGTTACTGAACAAGCTACATCTTTACGAATTTAGGTGTAGACTCTTAACACCATTGCCGTTTCTTTATTACTTAATATTTTCCTCTTGGAATGTAAATTCTTGTAACAAACCGGAGACTCCATAATTTTTGCTATATTTTAACTGTTAATAATACACTATTATTCAAATAAATATATTGATATACACATAAAATTATAATTCCACAATCTTACGGCAAAAAAAACAACAACTCACACACAAAATCTTAATGTGATCAATAAAAAAAATTCTACACAGAGTACTAATAAAATATGTGTTTATTTAGTGAATGTTTTTGAGCTAGTTATTAGGAACACGAGACTCAGGCTACTGTAACTTTACGACTGTGCTGGAGGAAGCAGCCCTAATTACTGGCAACACCGACGCCCAGCATTGCCAAATTTGGTATACATTCGAAGACAGAATGATAACGGAAAACAAAAGAACGACAACGCTGTTGCTCAGTAGTAAGCATGCAGTTCCGTCAGCAATGAAATCAGGTGTAATAAAAGAAGACATAATTTTAAAAGTGAATTTTATGCTAATGCTTTAGTATTAAATAAAGAGAGGATGGGAAAAACACAAGAGTCCCAGATCACATTTAAAATAGGGATGTGCAAGACTCGAAAATATCTTTAAAATTCAAGAAAAAAATCTCAATCTCATCTCGAAAGTTAATCTCAAAAATTGGAGGAAAAAAAAGAAAAGAAATTAAATAACAGCTCCGAGAAATTAAAAAAACAAACAGGAATTTATTATTTTTAATAATACTATAATAACCCAAAAATAAGCCTCATTTCCCTCCCAGAAAACAGACTTTGTTAAAAAAATATTTTGGTTACCGTATATTGTTTTCTTAGTATCAAACTTTAAGATTATAAACTGTTACACCATAAAATTAAAATTACAAATGGTATATAGTACAACTATCAATATTTTACCAATTGTATTTATAATGTGTCGAGTTATATGTTAAGGGTTTTAATGAACTATAAGATAATCCAAACAAGCATTAGTCCAAATGTCAAAAAGTAACTTTATCTCTCTACAAGGAAAACCTCTTTTCGCTTTATGAAGTGATTGTATTATATTTGGAAGAAGGTATAGGAAAGGTGGATAAAAACATATAAAAGGGACAAACACAATATGGCCTTTAAAATGAAAAGAACACAGTAACTTTAGCACTGCATACACTAAATATTTATTCTAATAAACCTAATCAACATTTTAATACTTTCAAAGGAGGTTTTCTCATTGTTCTCATGTCTTGATATTTTTTCATATTCTCGTCTCAAACTGAAAATGTAGTTCTTGCATATCCCTAATTTGTGACCTAATATATGTGCCAGATCTTATATATTATACTGTATTTGGAAACTTACCAACTTTCCTTTTAGGCAATATAAAGTCTGAAATAATTTAACTTTGAATCAATTTTATAAATGTTAAACCAGTCACCAATAGGCTATGAATACCAATAGCCAGGTAATATTATAGTATATACAACAAGATAAGGAATGATATTATCTGGGAAAGAGTAGGGGTACAGGGAGTAAGACTGAGATGGTATGGGCATGTAATGAGAATGTTGGAGTACATGAGATAGTAGAGGAAGCAAGACTGAGATGGTATGGACATGTAATGAGGATGTTGGAGTACATGAGATAGTAGAGGAAGCAAGACTGAGATGGTATGGGCATGTAATAAGGATGTTGGAGTACATGAGATAGTAGAGGAAGCAAGAATGAGATGGTATGGGCATGTAATAAGGATGTTGGAGTACATGAGATAGTAGAGGAAGCAAGACTAAGATGGTATGGGCATGTAATGAGGAGGTTGGAGTACATGATATAGCAGAGGAAGCAAGAATGAAATGGTATGGGCATGTATTGAGCATGGAGAAGGAGAGAACGCCAAAGAAAATGATGGAAATGAAGTATGTAAGAAAAAGACTGCAAGTGAGGGCTAGAAAGAGATGGGAGAAGAAGATAATAGATAGTGTGCAAGTGAGAGATGAAGAATGCTGGAAGGATAGAGAAAGTTGGAGGCATTTTACTATAAACTGACCTGGCCACAGGCTTGAAACAGTTGATGATGATTATATGACAATATTTCAAATTACACTTTGGAAAATGCCAGGTTTATTAAACCCACACACAAGAATAAAACATTGAACATTATCAACATATTACATTTTTATTTTTATATACACACACATTATGTTTGATTTGTACTGACACACATTAATTTACAATGATTATGTTATAATTATTACATAATAAATTTGTGATGAAGAATATGTTATAATGTACATTATCACAATCAGCTGAGCAAAACCTACACACATTTACAATAATAATAATAATAATAGTGATTAAAGTATATGAATGTACAATATCATGGTAATGGTAATGCACACTTGAATATTATATACAATAGATGTCTTATCAAACACAAAGCAGGCACGTAGAAAACATGGAATGGTATGGACAAAATATAATGTTTGAATAGATTGAAAATAAAATATATTGGACTTGTGCACGATCTCAGATCTTCAGTAAGGAATGAACCTATTTTAATGCTACTGATAAAATTAATATTGTGTTGATACATTAACAAATCGCACAACAGTCAAACTTGGTTATAGTTGCAATCAATAGACCCAGGAGATGATTATTTAATTACATATTTGTCAAAGGGGGAAAAAAAAGTGGGTGAGGGATGTATGGGAATAAGTTTAGCATTAGAAATAAATAAAATTTAGAGATAGCTTTCATCACAAACAATAAAATTAAAATAAAATTGTTTTAGCTCGTAACAAAGAAAATGTCCCCCTTTATTTTAATACCAGCCTAGATTTTCACTCAAATAATCTCAAGGCAAATATCATATTCCATAGATCGAATATTAATTTTATAAACCACTTTTATTTTCCTCTACATTTCACATTTTTTTTATCTCGAATCAAAACAACAACAGATTATGTTAATGCTACACGTTTTATTGACTGTTCGTACTATCTGCAACTTCAATTTAGTATAAACTGAAGATAGTACGTACCTAGAAAACAAGGCGAGAAGGAATACTTTAAATAAATGGCCAGCACTTTATTAAAGAGAGGGTGGATAGTTGTTAACGGAAAACACTTCTTTAATGCACATATCTGAACAGAATTTAAACTTCAACCACATGTCAGAGTCATGTATGCTAGTGTTTAGCTAACTTTTTAATGGCATATTGAAAAAAAAAAGCTTTAAAAGGTATACCGTACAAATAATGATAAAAGAATTTATTTATTGCTATTTAAAAAACTTATCTATGTTAACTAGGTAGTCAGGTACCGCTAAAAAAAAAGCAAAGGCAAACATCGTAGAGAAGAATAAAAAGCTTTTTTAGTTTTGACGAAAAAAATATATCTTAAGACTAATGAAAATGTTGACAGTTTAATGAGTCATGTTATAACCAACTTGAACTGTAGTTGGTCTATATGAATTATATACTTATAATCTATTCGCATATAAATGCCTTCTTTCTAATCGATTCACAGGATATAACAATTGTAAATAAACTGTATATAATAAAACTATAAATTTGTTAAAACCAACAAAATAAAAATCTAAAAATTTACTATCGTGAATTTGAATATTTACCAAGTATAGTTATGTTTTATTATAATTACTTAACTTACACTTGAATTGTGAAGCCTTATATTAAAGGTTTTACTCACCAATGAAATAAATGATCTATTAACAAAAATACAGTAACACACACACACATATACTGAATATACACTATCTGCCAGACCGGTACTGAAAGCTTGTTTACACTTTGGATTTTCTTAGAATAGTCTGTGATGGAATAAACTAAGGCCAATTTATAATGTACAAAGTATAGAGTTCGTGTAGCCTGAACAAGGAGTAAGACGGGGTGATAAAAAAAAAGAAGTATGGAGGTCTTCAATTTTCTTAGAAAGGACATTGGTTGAGTTAGTGGCCAAGGTTAGGTGAATGTTTCATACTAAGTCTTTAACATAACTTTTATAAAATAAATATATAATATTAATATGTTTGTTAGGAAAAGTAGCAAAATCTTTCCATAAATTTAAGAATTTATCTGACAAAACTTATAGGTGCCAGGTACCCATTTGAAAACTGTTACAATATAATGTGCAATTAAATAGATAAAATAGAAGAAAATAAACCATTAGGTACTTTTATTCTTTACAGATAATATATTTATAATTTTTTTTCTACTTATTTAAGAAATTGACTTATAGTTACTACTTCATGAGACCATACACTAATGTGTCATTGATACCAATTATTATGATGCCAACATATTTATTAAGATGTCAAAATCACACCATAGTCTGACTATCAGGTAGTTCACCCTACATGTTAACAAGTCCATTTCATTCAATAATTGGCAATAAAAATGAACCACATTTTCTCAGTACTAAATACACATAATAAAAAACAACTCCACACAAGTATAACTTTAAAAAAAATCATTCAAACAATAACACTTACTATAGAGTAAATTGTATTTACAATAGAACAAGAATATTTGATAAACTTTAAAAAAAAGCACGGTAACTTTCAGCAATGTACAACTTTTTCCAGTCTTTTTGTAACATTCAGATAAAGAACACAATTTAAAAAAAATTAACCCAAGATTAAAAAATTCTGACTTAATTTTAAATAAATGAAAATACAACACAACCTGTATGCATACAGCATAATGAGGTTGAGGATCTTGGAACGGTTTCTCATTTAAAGTTATTGATCAAAACAATTGTCTCTGAGAACAAATTTCCTGTTGTGTAGATCTTCAACGGTAACAAAGTTCACTGCACTATTTTGCCCAAATATTTCCACATGGGGATGGCTTAAGAACCTATCATTGTCTAGACTAGTGATTCTCAACTGGGGTGCAGCGATAACATGCGCAAGATTATATTGACTTTTTTTTAATAACCAACATAGTAAATATTGTTGGCTTATTTGATATTAATTCAGTTTTTTTTATTAATCATTTTTAGAATACATAAATTTTAATCACAAAAGAATATTTTGTTTTGATTACATTCTCTGTTAAGGGTTTTCTTAACTCATAATACCTGGACATAAGAACTTTTTATTCCATCACAATTATGACATGTATCAAAGGATGCACCCATGGTAAAATGGTTGAGAACCACTAATCTAAAGATTCAAAAACCATCTATTTCGGAGTAATATGATGTATACTTTAAAAAATAAACAATTTTTTGAAATATATAAATCATAATATTAGATACCACAACTTAATTGGAATTCTTGAAATATTGTAGCTAGAGTGTATTAACGACAGCTGACAATCTACCGAATGATCTTGAAGTGAAAATCAATAGCTCGTGCAGCTTCATTAGAAAACATTTGAATGTGACACATTAGCTAATCAGATGCTTTTTAATGAGCTCGTTATATTGATATATTTAAAGTAATGTTCTCTTCTCATAAAATAACCAAGTCTTGTCAGGAGTAGGGCAATAGACGCACAGCCACACCAATCATCGGCTCTCGGGGACTACCGAATGCATACCCACCTGGCTCCAGCAGTCTCACCGGAGTATGACATTATGGTCAAGCACGCTGTCTTTACCGTGAGCTGAAGTCTTCCTGAAAGGATTCCACGTGAGCTTCTTGTGACTGTGGGCTGCCATACTGCCGGCCGGACTAGGCTGTCCGCTGGACACCCCTGAGCTGGAACTGCTACTGGTGGACACCGACCCTTTGGGACCCCCTTTAGGTTGCTACAACAGGAGCAGGTGAAAACTTAAACCAGGATTCTTCAACCCACTGCAATACTTTTTGTGGCCCACTGGCTCATGAAAAATATATAATTATTTCAGGATAAAAAATGACAAATACAGATATATATTCTACATAATTAACTAATAAAATAAATACTAGTTTTACGTGATTTTATAAACTATTTTTGTTTTTCACATGAAGAAAAGTACTCAGTTATAATACAAATGTACTGTACGTTAAACCATCTAATGACAACTCTAGTATACAAGACAAAATGTGCTACCTCCTGCTATGAAAAATTTAAAAATAGGGGAAAACAACAAAATACATACAGTACTTCACGAGAAATCCAAATTCCTAGTTTGAGTATAAGTGTGTAATAATAAGTTAATCCTAATATTATCGGTGCAGCATTGCAGTCCGCGAGCCAACAAGAGACAGAAACTTTGGCCCTTGGACACAGACATACAAGTTTCAACCAGGGCTGTACTGAGAGAGGGAAGGTTTAATAAGTTCATCCACCACCACCCTTGTAAGTATTATTAATATACAGGTTTTTGTACTTCTCCCCAATGTCTTGGATAGTACCTTATTAAATTTAACACTTACTACTCAATGGTTGTCCAGTAATCGGTTTGAATCCCGGTCAGGAGATGTAATTTGATTGCATTATAGGAATGAATGTTTATTATTAGGTGATAGGAGATAAAGCTGGATAGAGGGGGGTGGAGGGGCAGAAAGGTGATGGGGTGCAGGTGCCCCAAATAAATAAATTGATTGCAGCGTACCTTGAGGTAGTTCTTGTCCATCGGAGTGACGAGCTTGAGACTGAGAGAGTCCCCGGCCAGTTTGATCAACTTGACAACATCCTCGTGCGGGAACCACTTGACATCCTTATCCCCGATGGCAACGATAAAGTCCCCCTCCTTCATCCCTCCAAAGTCCGCTAGACTTCCCTGGTCCACCCCGGCCACTATGACGGGCGCATCCCCTCTGACGCTGAAACCGAACCCTTCCCCTCCCAACCTCTGCAGCTGTATGGAGCGGGGAGCCGTCCAGTGATGTTTGGCCGAGAAGATGGCGACAGGGCCCAGAGCCCTGAACAGGTCCTCGACGCGGTATTGGGAGAAGTCGGGGGGCGTCAGAGACAGTTGGAACTTAGTTGATGCTGGAGAACACACAAAGAATTACTCGGATTGAAATAGTTTGATTATTCCTTATATTAGTGAAGGAAAACACATAAATTGAATAGTTATAGTTTAAATATCAGTTAACCATAACACTTTGTTTTATTTATTCACTTTATGGCATTAGTAACTCAAACGTTCACTGCTACACTTAACAAAAGTATGCCACCTATCCCTATCTTGAGATAGTTTTATCCAGTCCACCTCACTATACCCTATCCCTATCTTGAGCTAGTTCTATCCAGTCCACCTCATTACACCCATCTATTTAAGGTACATTCCAATGTTATCCTCCCATCTAAATCTATGTCTTCCCACTTCCTGTTGGGTTTGCCTGTCAAGACCCTGAACAAGGTTCTATAATCTTCCATTCACGCTGCATGTCCTGCTCACCGTATTCTATGAGATTTGATTATCCTAACAGTGTGTGATGATGAACGGAGGACACAAACAAAAAGTTTTTTTTTTAGTTTGGACCTTCTTTGAGCGAAAATTTAAAATAGACAAATAAATATGAGAATTAAATAATAGTCCTAATGAATAATTAATATTGGCTCTACTCTAGTTACAATACATAAGCAGTTTTGCTAAGGTACGTTAATCAAAATCCTAGATTATTAGGAATAAGTACTTTCAAATCTAAGGAACCAACTCTTGTGCGGTGTCAGTGATGTCCTGCAGAATCTAGATCATACATTCATATATATGCTTTCATTTAAAAATAAAAATAAAATCAGTTCAGTAGAACTGTGGAAATCATTTACTTAAATAGTGGCTAAGCAATTGAACATTTATATTATAGTCCTTGAAGTCAATTATTTTATTTTAGAAAAAGAAAATTAATTTAATAAAACTCGATAAATTTGGTCATTTTATGAAAATTGCAGTAGTCTCTTTGCATATCATTGAAATTTGAGAGTACATCCTCTTTATTTAAGCTTTAATTTTTTAAATAGATAAAATTGGTTGGGTAAATCTCCAGGAATGACTTCAAACAGGGTGACAAGATGCCTTTGCCGCAAAGGAGTACAAGGACTCCCAGAGTGTAGACATATTCAAGAATAAATGTAGGATATTAGAAAATAAGAATTTAAAATACACTCGTACATATTCACTTTGTGTGTTTTATTTATAACAATATTATACATATTATTGTATGTTCAAGCATATTTTTCAGATGAACTTATACATTAGGATACTCGCTGTGATTGGTTTCTGATGGCATACACTAAGCCCCTAGAAATCACAAAGTGTATTACGTTAACGCTGCGTGGAGAGTTTGCCGACGAAAACGTATGAAGACTGCTGGTGAAAAATGAAATGCCATTTTATAGCAGAATTTATAAATGCGATATAACGTTGAGAGCAAATAACAACAACAACAACAACAACAACAACAATAATAATAATAATAATAATAATTTTAAAATATTTATTTTGTCAAAATCGAGGGCATTTCGGGATTTTTGAAAATTCTTTTCAGACACTGGATAGAGGGTTTAAATGTAGGACATGTTTGGGAAAATGAGGACGTCCGGTCACCCTGAATTCACATCTAAAATACCTATAAAGATTGTTGGCGATTCCAACATTATGAAAGGAACATGTTGCCACTCACGAAGTATCCGTGGGGGATCCAACACCTCCCGGAAGTCATCCTCCTCCTCTGCCGCCGTGTAAGCGTCGAGAGCTCGGGTGTGGCACTTCTTAAGCACCCCGGACAGGGCGGCCTTCCCTCTCAGCTCCCGACACATGCGGTGCAGACGTTGGCTCTCCTCGTGGAGTAGCAGAGACTCTCTCAGATGGGCTCGACCTGTCATAGAGGGATAAGGTTTATATTTAATTAGTGGAATAAAACCCAGGCATCTTTCCCGTAAGTGAACAAAACTTCAGTTGTTATTAATTAGTTGTTCAAATAGGAAAAAATATTAAATGATGAAACTATATCTTTCAAGTTGAGACTTTAATTCTAATACTATCATTATAATGGGGTGAGTTGTGAGAAATACTAAATAATGATTTCATTTGATTGTATATTGCATTCTTGTAGTTTTTAAAAAAAAATTCACAACCGACAAAACAAAATTATAAAGATTTTTTTTTTAATTCTCACGTCTTAGTGTCCATTTGGGTTGCACACTTGTTAGATAATTATGCTATTGTGTCAAGGATAATGAAACGTGAATCTAGAGAAAGTGTAACAGCATTTGTGTGGAGAGAGAGAGAGTGTAAAACTATTTGGGGAAAAATAGCCCTCAGTACACCGAGTCGGGATTCAAACCCCGATCTCCCCCATCATTTGCAGTCTTGTCTATTGAGAGTATGATGCCTTAGACCATTCAACCACTAAATAATTTTATTTTTTTACAAAACTAAATAAAAGATGTTGCCCTTAACATGTAAGACTACTCCGATGTTTCCCACGCTACGGTACACATATTCCCTGAGGTACGCAAAGTATCACTGAGTTTTATTAATCACTAACTATTTTTTGATAATGGTTAAATCTGATAAACAGGCTAACGCAGATTTTGACGTGATTTCTTCGTCGCAGCTTTGTTTATCTTAAAGCCTTACTAATCAATGGAGTGTCGTGGAGTGTTTCAAGAGAAGCAGACCTCGTTAAAACTGTGCCTGTGATATGTTCTTGTCCACTTGACCAATCACACACATGCTCTGCTCTGCATGCCTCACACGGGGATCTATTCCCCTTCGATACCTGACCAATGAGTGTTCTACTAAGGGGTGTGAACAATTCACAGGAGCAATTTAGACTAATGGTTACAAAGTTTTTGAGGAGCATGCTTGCCGTCACCAGAAGAGATAGGATTAGGAATGAAGATGTAAGGTCAAGAGTTGAGGTACAGTAACCCCATGACTTCTTTGGTGCCGAATGACAGCTCACAGCTGACAGTTGACGGCTTTGAAAAGTTACCAGACCAAATTATGTATCCCTACGCCGAACTACATGATCTGCAAAAGCATGTGTTTAGCAATCGTCACTTCTGACAGTCAAAATTTAGGTATATACCTAAATGTTGACTGTCAGAAGTCATTTGTGAGCTGTCAGTCAGCACCAAAGAAGTCATGGGGCTACTGTACATGTGATAGTTGAGGAAGTAAGGATGAGATGGTATGGACACGTAATGAGGATGGAAGAGATGGGAGGAACAGATAGCAGCAAGTGTACAAGTGAGAGGATCAGAAAGGTCAAAGGACAGAGGGCGATGGAGGCATTTTACTAAACAGACCCGGCCACAGGCTGGAAACAGTTCAATATGACGATGATGATGAGTTTAGACTAAGACTGCTTACCCTGGCAACACTTCACGACACGCTATTATTAACTGATAATGTCAACCACTCACCGAGAAGTTTTCTCTCGTCGTCGTCCTGTGGCACACGTATCTCCAGTCTCGTCTTGTTCTCGTCCTCTGCGTGAAGGAACTGTAACGTGTCCCTGGTCTGAGCACTCATATCACCCATCCGTGCACCCATCACACCCAGGGCCGTGTGGTAGTGCGACAGGGCGGTGTAGTGTTCTCTCTTCACCTGGGCCAGACACACCCACGAGTAGGGCACGTAGTCCTTGACAGGTTGGCACGAGATGAGGGTATGGACCTTCCCATACACCTCAGAAACCTGGAATAACAGGACACTTTCAGGACATTTGGATCAAATATGCGGAGAAATATAAAACATTATAAACTTTACAAAGCACTACTTTTGGGTTCCAGGTACCAGAATTTAAACCATTGTAATTTTTGAACTGTCATGGGAGTTTTATCACATGTACTGTGCTTGTTAAATACAATCTCATTTTCATAGGAAGACCGTTGTGCGAAAACTGAAAACTAATGTTGCCACAATGGCGGAAAAAAACCCATTACAATTGTATTTACATTCTTAGTCCATTAAATAATAATATAAAAATAAATTATACCGTAACCCATAAGAGATTATTATTATTATAAGATTTTGATAACTTTTTAATAAATGAATCAATTAAGGTATATTTATAGAATGCCAAATTTTGGTGCCTTTAAATCAATGTTGGTGGTCGAAAGGATTTAGTTCAAATTTGGGAGCAGTTGAAAATTTTTGAGTAGTGATACTTTTTTTTAAGAATTAATATGGAAAATTTTTCAAAACAACCACTAAGTAATAAAAATAGTCCAATAAACGGAGAGTAAATCACTAATGTAGGTCATTATCTGGGCAATCATAGCCAATGAAACAAGGCTTTCCAGGGCTATTTGCTGTCCATATTTTCAAGAAACACACTCAGACCTGTGCTGACTGGCATAGTAACTGTGATTGGGCCAACAATAGCAACTGTGATTGGTCCAACAATAGCAAACCCGTGATTGGGACAACGATAGCAACTGTGATTGGGACAACAATATCAAACCTGTGATTGGGTCAACAATAGCAACTGTAATTGTTTCAACGATAGCAACTGTGATTGGGCCTGCAATAGCAAACTTGTGATTGGTCCAACAATAGCAACTGTGATTGGGACTACAATAGCAACTGTGATTGGGCCAACAATAGCAAACCTGTAATTGTTTCAACAATAGCAAACCTGTAATTGTTTCAACAATAGCAACTGTGATTGGGCCAACAATAGCAACTCTAGTTGTTTCAACGATAGCAACTGAGATTGGGTCGACAATAGCAACTGTGATTGGGCCAACAATAGCAAACCCGTGATTGGGACAACGATAGCAAACCCGTGATTGGGACAACGATAGCAACTGAGATTGGGTCGACAATAGCAACTGTGATTGGGCCAACAATAGCAACTGTGATTGGTCCAACAATAGCAAACCCGTGATTGGGACAACGATAGCAACTGTGATTGGTACAACAATAGCAACTGTGATTGGGACAACAATAGCAACTGTGATTGGGCCAACAATAGCAACTGTAATTGTTTCAACGATAGCAACTGAGATTGGGCCAACGATAGCAACTGTGATTGGTCCAACAATAGCAACTGTGATTGGGACAACAATAGCAACTGTGATTGGTCCAACAATAGCAACTGTAATTGTTTCAACGATAACAAGTGAGATTGGTCCAACAATATCAAACCTGTGATTGGTCCAACAATAACAACTATACTCGGGTCTTGCCTAGAACAACAGTAAGAAGTGTACCTGGGCCGCTTCCTGAGCAAGGTCCAAGCAGACGTCCACGTCCTGTTTCCTGTCCCTCGATTGCAGCTCCAACTTCTCGAACAGACACTCCCGGGCCTGGGCCAACATCAGTTGGACCAACATGTCGAGCATCTCGGGGCCCAGGTCCATACTGGGGGCGTTGGTGAAGTTCTCCAGGATGTACCGGAACGTGCCGGAGGCTCTGAGGAAGCTGTCCACAGCCGAATCGAGCCCCTTGGAGGCGAGCCGGTCCTGCTTGGTGCCGATCTGGGTGTACACGGCCCCCATGTTGAATAGCACACAGGCCTTCTCGAAGGCTACCGTCCGCTGGCAGCTTGGGACGCCCGTCAGGGAGTCGTACCTGCAGACAATGGGAGAGTAAGGAACGGCACAAATGTTGTATATAGTGCTAGTAGAGAACTAGCATACATTATGTGGAGTGAGTTTGAAACAGAAGACAGGATAGAACATAAAAAAAAGGAAACCAAATTAACAGTTCTTAAATAATCAGGGTCATCTTGTTTGGTTTCCCGATGGCAGGGAAGTCACCCAGTGAGTTTTATTAATCATAAAATATTATTTTGTTATTAGTGTTATATCAGATAAATTAACGCTAATTAAAACGCAATACCATGACTTTATTAACCTTGGCCACGGCTTTGTTTAGGTTACCACTATAGCTTTATAAAGGTTAGAGACAACCGTTTATATTTTTACAATATAGCGGGTGTTTTTTTTATGAAGATCTGAAAGTGGTACACCCGCGACTACCGAAAGTTTAGGAAACGATGCTCTAGGTTTTGAGGTATTGAACTCACCACTCGAAGTATATCCCTAAGGATCTGTCCGGAGGGAAGAACCTCCTTTCCACGAAGTACAGTTGGTTGTAGTACTGGAACAGCAGCCCCACACCGGAGCTGTCTCGGAGAGGGGTGCGCATCGCCTGTGAACACACCCGGGTTTAGCTACCACTGCCATCCTTTTTACAAAATAATATGCACACCTTTTACTAAACTAATGATACTTCATATTTAGAGTAGTTGTTCTGTGAACAGTAGAACTCGCTCCCTCCATGATGTTATCGTAACTAGAGTCTTATTATTTCTCCTTGGATTTCAAGTTGAAAAATCTCCTATGATTTCTCTTTGGATTTCAAGTTGAAATATCTTCTGTGATTACTCCTTGGATTTCAAGTTGAAATATCTCCTATGATTTCTCCTTGGATTTAAAGTTGAAATATCTCCTATGATTTCTCCTTGGATTTCAAGTTGAAAAATCTCCTATGATTACTCCTTGGATTTCAAGTTGAAATATATCCTATGATTTCTCCTTGGATTTCAAGTTAACATTTTTCCTTGGTGATCAAGTTAGAGAGAAAATAAATTATTACTACTATATTGAATAGTACATTATATCGATAGAGAATAACCATTTCACACGTGGTTTAAGACGCCAATCTCGCAATAGATGCCAATTTTTTTTTAATTCCTAGGTACTCGATTGATTAGAGAGCACTTGAGATGGGCTATTAAACGAAAACACTTTTTTTTAGTGACCACCATATTAAAACGGATAGACAAACTGAAAAATGATGTAAATGCATTGTTTAGCCTGGGTTCTAAGAATATTCCTGCCAAGTTTCGTTAAAATTGGTTCACGCATATAAGAGTTATTGCGGAACAATCAAACATACATATATTTGAGTGACTGTCACCTTGAAACGGATAATCAGATCGAAAAACCCCGTGCATTCGTTGTCCGGCCTATGTTAAAATAATATCCCTGTAAGATTTGGTCAAAATTGGTCAACACATTAGAACGTTTTGTCCCATAACAAAGATCCGGACAGATGGAATGCCAAATGTTCTAGTTGCAAGAATATCACTTCACTCGCTCAATAAAATCATAGGAAGACATTATACAAGTACTTCGTCTAAAAATAGCATAATTTTTGTGGGCATCGTGCCTATTTCAAAATTAACACTATACTATGACAATCAGTTACTCTTTATATTGCCAATGAAACACGTTTAAATTTGTTTTCATTAAATTCAAACATCAGTTCCAATATCTTATTACATTGGTAGCTAACAGCGTAACACCCAGACTAGGTCTTGAAAACTTCTGGTTTGGTTTAAAGCGTCGAAACCAAATATCTGAGATCCAAGTCCTTGATCGGGGTTAATTATAGTGGCGTGCTGTGTTCTGTTGCCAGGGTAAGCAAAGATTGTTATAACTGTATCTGTGATGTCACAGTGTTACCCATCATTCGTAGTCTCCTCTATACACACCTCACTTGGGAAATGTATTTTCGTTGATAACAGACCAATGAGTGTTCTACTAAGTGATGAGAACAATTTGTAAGGAAATTTACTTTTCCTACACCGGCATCACTCAACGCCAATGGTTAATTCTGACCTCATATTTGATGCAAAAGTAGCTACAGTTCCATTTTCATAGTAAAGGCCTTCTCTGACAGATATAAAAGTTATCTACTTTCATGTATTACGTCAGGTCATGTGATATTCAACCGTCACTTTTGGTAACCATTATATAACAATAGGTTTAATAATAGCGTAGGGCCGCAAAAAATCTTTCGCGTTCAAGTTTATTCTCTGCCACACTTTTGAGTTCGTCCCAGAGTTTTTTTGGCTTCCACACCGACGGTTACCAGCCAAGTCAATTTCCGACCTGCCCCAACCTCCGTAGCCTTGCGGTTCCCAGTCCAAAATTAAAAACGTTGGTAAAATAGTATTGGTTTATCAGTGTAGATAACAAAAAAAGAAATGTTAGTATCCTCTTGAAGGCTCTTCCAATGAATATTGTACTGTAGTTTGTAACACCGCCAGGAGATTGAACCAACTACCAACCTGTCTGGTGTCCATGAACTCTGCTATGGGGTCCTCGTATTGGCTGCCGTCCTCGCTGTAATGCTCCAAGATGAAGTCCTGGAACATTGTCACATATTTTATTTTGAGTTGAGAATTTTGAAAATTGAAGTGGTTTTTTAAAAATTTTGTTTCACTAATGTGTATAGTGTATAACATTCACATGATTTATTGCTAACCTTCAAAGAAAAGATGTAAGGATAATCGTATAGCGTTATATAGTTTTGCTAATCATATAGACTCACGAATAAGTCATAAAATCCCCCCCGCCCACCAATCCTTCCACGCCTTACCACCCGTTCTGGTTATAAATGCATACGTGCATACATGCATACATAAATAACTACATACATACACATTCATACATGCATACATACATACATACATACATACATACATACATACATACATACACACATATATAATCAAGCCATTCCCGGCAGAGGCCTTCAACCCGCGGTAAAAAAATTTACGACCCACTGGTTCATGAAAAATATAAAATTATTTCAAGAGAAATGCTTACCAATACATATATAAATATATTTTACACAATAAACTAATAAAATAAATATGTTTTAATACAAATGTAATTTAAACCGGCAAATAACAACTCTAGTAGTCAAGATAGATCACACTATATCTCGCTAAGAAACAATAGAGAACATAGTTCACGAGAAATCCTAATCCCTAGTGTAAGTATAAGGATGAGCTGATACGAACATTTTAACATGTATTCAATCCTAATATTGTCGGTACAGTATTGTGGCCCGCGAGCCAACAAGAGAGAAACACTTTGGCCCAGAGACATAAAAAGGTTAAACACCTCTGGTATAAGGCGTCACTCTCGTGATGGCCTGGTATGCTGAAGACGGGGGAGATCGAGGTTCAAATTCCGGTCAGGTATACTAAAGGTTCCCCCCTCCCCTTAAATGGTTTCCCACTCTCTTTCCACGCACATGCTGATAGTTTATCTCTAAAATGCTTCCTTTCTCATCCCTACCTCATTAGAGTAATTATCATATATGCGTATAACCTGAACATATAAAAAGTTGTGATAAAAAATACACTACTGGGGTAAAGACAAGAAAGGTAGAATTGAGAGAAAGCATACCCGAATTTGCGTGAAGAAAGCGTGGGAAACATTTTATGGAAATACATCTCAGCCGAGAGTTGTCAAACCAGACTTTATGAGAAGGACGACTCTTTTCTGTACGAATTTAAAATAAATGTACCTGCATTTGCGTTGAGAAAGAGTGGAAAACCATTTGAGGAAAACCACCTTCAGTACACCCGACCGGGATTGAAACCCAATCTCCCTGTCACCGGCCGTTTAGTCTATTGCGAGAGTGTGACGCCTTGGACCTTAGGGCCACCGAAGCGGGTACCTTTCTTCCTAAACGAATCCTACTATAGCTGCGAAACGGTTGGTTGCAACTCTCGGCAAGTGTTCGGGAGATACAAGGTTTCCCGGCGTGGTGGTAGCCCGATTGCCGGGACCAGTTCATCGGATGAAAGGTACGTAAAGAAGTTTCCCCAAGTGAAATAATACGTCCGTCTGACCGCAGAATGCAATATCATATCTCGGAGGCTATATAGCGAGCGGTCATCATCAGACAAGGTATGGGAGAGCTGTGGTCGCAGGTCAAAGGTCGCGTCTGGGGTCAGTCAACAGGTGGACGGGAATCATGTTGGCTGACGCCGCATTTAGAAATTACTCTCAAGAGGAGATGTTGCTATAGCCCGGGTTTCTTTCAAAGAGCCTTGTGGAAGGTATTTTTTTACTGCCAGAATTCTACTATGTACAGCAGAATTCGGCAATAGGTTGAGCTCGCGACAATTTCCAATCGATCGCGTAAAAAATCTATATAGTCACGAAAAAGGGCAAGCTTACCTTGCATTATTCCACTATGGTACAGTTTATAAGATAGCCCATAGTGTAATCCGTCAAGGTAAGATTGTTACCTTTTAGGATAAAAGGATTGTACATTTTATTTATTTTATATATTTGCTATAAAGGCAGGAACATAAGTATTGGAGGAAATATTTAATTTAAGGAATAAATACAAGATGTGTATATATATATATAATTAAAAGTAGGGTGTAGAGACGAAGGGTGATCGCGGGACCTTTGATAAATGTAAAAATCAATCGGTGCTCGAAAAAGATTGCCGAACCCTGATGTACAGTCTGAATTTGTCCGGAAAAAAAGTTTATAAAATACAAACATATTTCTTTGCGGCCAATATTGATAACATTTTACTAAACTATTTGTGTTATTTTATAGGTATTGATAATATCAATCAAAAGTAAAAGCTGCAAATCACATGACTTGATGTATGAATATATTAAAATTATCAGTGTTTTGTTGATACTGTTCTTCCTACCAAAACCAGGCTATAGTAGGGTTCCGGTAGGAAAAAAAGGGGCGTTTCAGAAGGCTATTTGTGGAAAAAACAACCACCTCAGTGGCGTAATTATTTAACGCGCCAATCTCGTGTTGAGCTAGACTGCCTAGGACGGGGAGACCAAGGTTCGACTCTCCCTTGGGTGAACTGGGGGGTGGCTTTCCTTATATAGTTTTCTACTCATCCTCCACGCTAATGCGGGTTCACTCCTATATTCACCCTTCCCAATTCCTAATCCATTAGTGTAATTAGTACTTAATCTTATAACCCGAGCGGGTAGTAAGACGCGGTGCTAAGTATTTTTGTATAAAAAGCGGTTATACCTCAACTTGTGTGTACTCTGGTACTTAATATGCTTGAGTTGATTATAGTGGTCTTTGAATAACTCGTGTGATACATTTCCTATTGAAATCCTCATCAGGAATTCGAACACGAACCCCCTTAAGAGCATCGGACTAGGGCTCAACGCCTTAGCGTTCTCAGCTATTGCAAGGCGTGGTTTTGGGCTCACAGATAGATGACGAGGAAACTCAGTTATAATCATGAACATATAAACAAGAATGGAAAATTTACACAAAGTGATTTATTATCTTTGGTATTTAACTTTATATTCAGATTCACTTTAGTTAGAGTGATTGCAAAATAACTCAGATTAAAATTAACTATACTTCTACGATTTTATAATCAGGGACAGGAATTTTTATTCAAGATTGTCTAGTAAGGGACATACATTTTATTATTATTAGCACCGCGTCTTACTACCCGTTCGGGTTATACGCACTTATGCTAATGTGTAATGGTAGGGTGATTGTGAGATGAAATGAAGGACCTACAGTTTAACGTGAAATCCGAACCACGGTGGAGGCCTGGCATTCCTCACATTCACAAGATGTCTTGTCAGAGGTGAAGGAAGGGTTTGGTAATCAGATAAATCTTTGCCGGGACTGAGGATTGAACCCCGGCCGCCAGCATAGAAGTCTGACACCTTACCCCTAGACCGCCAGGTCACCAGACATACATTTTAATTTTACAATTGTCTAATCAAGGACACGGATTTTACTTTGAAGATTGTGGAATCAAGGACATGCATTTTCCATCAAATATTGTCTAACCAGGGACAAGAATTTTACGTCAAAGACTGTAGTTCCTAGTAAGTCAAGACTACTTGTTCAATGTATATTATTTTAGGTTTTTAGTTAAAATGTAATGTAATGGCTAACCATGTGCTAGAAATTCATATGAAATGTGAAAACAACTAACATTAATATTAAACAATTAGAAAAACCTGCGAGCTTTGTTCTTGGACAGGTCAGCGCCGTGAGATAGGTAACGAGGCAACCCTTCTTACAGCTATGTACTGCAGACCAATGTTCTACCGGCGACTTGTGGAGACTAGCCTTACAACTAATTTATACAGTCATATTTTCGTATGAAGGGCGTTTTAGAAAATACAAACTTTTTTTGCTGCTAAAATCGATAAGATTGAACTATATTACTAGTGATAATGTTATTTTACAGGTATTTATATTATATATAGAAAGTGACTTGAACTGTGAATACTTCCAAGTAGATCTAGAAAGTGTCTTATTAAAGTTTAAAAAAAATTGAACTGTAACCCTACTCCATCTCTAACAAGAGTTCTTCCAACGGTTCAACCGTCAAAATTTCGAATATCCCGGCATACAAATAACAATCAGTTCAGTTCGAATTGGGTATCGGTTGACCTCCGAATCTTGACTATATATAAGGACGGCCCTTAAGGTCACGTCACAATCCACGCCACCCAAAACCTCACGACGACAATCAATCACGCAACCACGTCACCGGGGTCATATTTTAAATCAAGACCTCGCACTTCATTGTAAAGTATCCAATTTCACTTGTGTCATTTTTTCATCTTCTTTTGAAGCCTCTTAAACTTCTTATCCCTTTCAGTTAGTTTATTTTTTTATCATTCTCATCACACACCCGGATCAAGGCGATTACTTTTAGAGTACTTTTTTTTACATAAAAAAGATGTATGGTGCAAGAGCAACGTCCGCTTTCAATGGACCATGTTGTGATGGTAAATTGACTAGTAGTCACAGTGTCTATAAGATAAACAAACTGTTTACATGATTTTTAATGACTTTTTCATTAGCTTACCACAGCCATTAATGACTCGATTAAAATACTAATGAAAGATTAGATTACATATCCCCTCTAAACGGGGTTCAAAATTAAGAAATTTCTTTAATCTTTTTTTCATTTATTAATAATGTAACTATCGGAAAATAAATCAATGCACACACACACACACATATATATATATATATATATATATATATATATAGAGAGAGAGAGAGAGAGAGAAAAAGTATTTAAAAAAATATTATCCTTTACCCAAAGAATTATAAATTGAGTGAAAGCGATCATTTGGAATGTGGCTTTTATCGAAAACAATATTTTGACAATTTGAATATTTTTATGGTAAACCTCCTCCATTAATACTAAATAAGCCAGAAAATAATAATTTAGTATAAAAAACGTTTGAAGCAAACTAAATTTTTCATCTCTCATTTTATAGGTTTATCTTAATAGCTTTTTACACTGTCAATACCACTCAGAGTAGAATCTTAATTACTTGGAAGTTTCCTAGAAGGGTTTTAATGAATGATCGAAGTCAATTTACTTTGCAAATTTTTTTTATTACCTTTTCCATTAACGGCAGTCCTTTCGGCAGTATTGTAACGATCGGCGATATATCGTCACGATGTAAATTAATATCGACTTGAATCGCTTCCATAAGAAATTGATTCATGACATATATATATATTAGAAAGCCACACATGGTGACTGATAGTTTAAACACGTACAGCCGGGGGCAAAAACATAATCCAAATCCAGTTTTTCTACATCTTTTCTAAGCATTGATATAAGGAAGAACTTTAATGTTACATTCAATATAACTTGATATTTTTTGTAGACACCTTTACGTCAAATAAGTCAAAAGAATATAAATCTAAAACTTAATGTTTTATATTTACATTCTAAAAATTACTATAATTACATTACTAAAAATAAAACTAATTTTGCACTTTCATTAAATTATTCAACCTATTTGACGTAAAGGTGTCTACAACAAATATCAAGTTATATCAAATGTAACATTTAAGTTCTTCCTTTTATCAATATTTACAATTATCTCCTTACTACAGTTTTGCAACGAATATCATAAAAAAAACCTTTTCTATGTATTAAAATGTCTATTTACGGTAGCTAAACACCTGGCATTTTGAAATTTTGTACCGATTCTCTAAAACCCCTGCCCCGCCCCCCAAACACACACACATATATATAAATGATAGATTTGTTTGTTTGTATACTAATAACGGTTACCTTGCGGTCTAGAGGTAAGGTATCCGGGGTTCAATCCTAGGTCCCGGCACAGATTTATCTGATTAACAAACCCTTCCTTCACCTCTGAAAAGACATCTTGTGAATGTGGGGAAAGCCAGGCCTCCACCATGGTTCGGATCCCACGTTAAACTGTAGGTCCTCCATTTCATCATCGCAATAACCTTACCATTATACATTAGCGTAAGTACGTACAATCCGAACGGGTAGTAAGACACGGTGATAATAATTTATACTAATAGCTATAATCTTAATTTAGTATATATATATATATATATATAAAATGAATAAAATAGATTAAAACATATGAGCCAATCGTTTGGACGCAATACATAGAGGTAAATATTGAACTATGGTGTGCCCAAAAAGAATCTTTTTAAAATCGGTTGCATGTGCCCATACATGCATCTAGATCACGTGTTTCACGGAAACATAATTCTCTCTCTCTCTCTCTCTATATATATATATATATATAATTAATATAAAGATAAAGAGAGTAAATGGAAAACTGTACAACTTAGATTATTTTACTTCGCAACAGTTACTAAAGCTTTGACAGAGTCATTAGTCGTCATATCCACTGCTCTTATGCTGACGAGCAATATTCAAACCTTGGTCGTGTGTTTATTTATCACGTTGTGGTGCAAGTTCCACCCTCGACTCCGCCGCTGCTCATGAACCCTGAGCAGTAAACTTCCCTCGGACTATTCCTTGCGCCGATATATTATTCGACCATAGTAGACAGTATGTTTGGATCAAGATGACTACCATTAAGTGTTCGATTGGAAAAATAGCTACACCTTTTATTACGTTTTACTCTCATAACTTAATATTCTACATTTCTCGAATCCGAATTTAAAATTTTCTTTTAAATCTCGGTTCCAAATTCGAATCCTTTACTCTTTAAAAAAATAATTCCGTTTTAGTTCAAATTAAAATATTTAAAATTTAATTTTTTTAAAACTGACAACATTTTTTTTGTCCTGTCTATTACGTCATAAGAAACAAAGACACTATTTTTCGGATAAATTAACAATATTAATACCATTTTTCCTCTTTTTTGAATTCAATCACAACCCCCAATTACACAAGTCTACACATTTTTTTTTTTAGCACCGCGTCTTACTACCCGTTCGGGTGATACGTATATGTACTAATTACGGTAATGGTTTAAGGGCTCGGAAAGGTTATATTTCTAGGAAGTGTACCCTTATTTTCATGGAGAGAGTGTGAGGAAACCATTTAGTAAAGACCGCCTTCAATACACCCGACGGAGATTCGAACCTCGATCTCCCCGTCATCGGGAGTCTAGTCTATTGAGAGAGACCGTGCGGCCACCGAAGCGGGTGATTTGTCTAATTATAATGTTGTGAAAAGCGATAAGTTCCAGCAGACGCTATCGCCGCGCGAGAGTATTGCAGACTGACCTTGAAGGGTTCCCGGAAGTCGATCTCCTTGGTTTCCTTCAGGCCCAGAGGAATCATGGGCATGACGGGCTCCGTGCTGCAACAAACATCACAATTATTTCCTTATCGTCTCCATCATTGTTATTATTAGAGAAGAGGGGGGTAACGTGTAATTTGTTACACGTGTACACGGTCTCGACCTTAGTCAAGATCTTCCAGGCGTTGCGAGCAAACAAACAAACTTCTGAGACATTCTGGTTCGAATCTTAGTGCGGTACAAACGAATTTTACGAGATATCTCCATATTTTACACTGATGGATTAAGTGAGAAGATGTATTTTATTATTTATTATAAGAATTTAACGTGCACGTTCTGAACCGACTGATTATATCAGCAAATGAGAACTTCTATGAGCGAAAGCGAAAGAACCTACCAATTTTGCCGGAAAAGGTATTTTAACATACCTTTCAGGGTTCTTTTACATGCCACAATCGACATAGGACCGAAGGAGGTTGTGCTACGGATTTTTATCGCTCAAAAAAAATATCTGTCTAACCTCGGCTGAGTTTGAACCCGCAAACATCGGGTCCTGTGGCGGGCACTTTACGTCAATACCACCGGAGGTCGATAGAGAAAATGTTATTCTAGAGGAAAGTTTCCCAAATGTCCGTGGAGGGAGATTGGAGAAGCATTCAGGGAAAAGCGCCTCGTTACACCCGACCGGGATTCGAGCTTCGAACTCTCCGTCACCAACAAACCAGATCTTATGAGACATATGGATTAGTCTGTGTGCTCGTCGATAGAGAATGATTTGAAGTTCACAATCAGTGCAATCCCAGGTATTAATTATCTTGTGTTAAGAAACAATTTTTTTTATTTAGTACAGAGTTGTACTATCTGTTCGGGTTGATTATTTGCTTAAGTACAAATTACAATAGTGATTTTAGGGGTTATGAGGGATATATTTATAGGAAATATACCTGCATTTGTGTGAAGGGAGAGTGGAAAACAATTTTGGAAAAACCACCCTCAGTACACCCAACTGAGATCCGAACCTCCATCTCCCCGTATTCAGCGTTTTAGTTTACTGCGAGAGTAGCGCATTAGCCATATATATATATATATATATATATATATATATATATATAGAGAGAGAGAGATAGTAAATCAATTCTAAAATACCATTTCATCAAAAACGTGACACATGAATGCCTTAGGAAAGCAAGGACATGGTTTGCACAAAATAAAATAAAAAATAAGACGTATTCAATACTCTATCATCACCAATTTGGCAAAAAGAACGTCTGCACGTAGAACAAGAACGAGGAAAAAGGAGACGGCTGAATAAGATGGCAATATACAGGGTGGGACAGAAGAATATTATGGTAATAGAATGTACGGTAGATGCACTCATTATTTCATGGATCGCATACAAGCTTCAGCTAGCTAAAAATAAAAAAATAAAAAATCTAACTAAACGGTCTGTTGGAAATATTAAGGTTCTCACTAAAGATTCAAAGTGGGTCCCCCAAGTGTGCAACAAAGTTTAATTACCGTTTTCAAATGTCGGAGCTGGCAGTACGAGTGGCGTACCTCACCGAAATTGCCGGAGTAAAATCCTATTAACATGCATTCGGGTTGATTTTCTCTTTAGGCGAATACTGACGCAGTTAAGCTTGTTCACCCTTTTCCCAGCTCCTCCGTAAATTTTTTTATAATCGAGTGTTGAAATAAATCACTCAGAAGTTTTTTTTAAGTCAAATTACAGCTCTTCATGTGTTTTTTAGCGTCACCCCTGTCTTAACTAAAATAACCTTTTGCCCTTCAATACGGTAAAAAAAACCATTATTTATAGCAATGTTTGGTTATAGCTAAATTATGTTAATGGATGGCCCCGTTTGACCACTTTTGATATATGTTTCTAAGAAGCCTTGTTAAACCGGCAAAGACATGTTTCTAGGTGGCCCTGTTTAACTGGCCAGTACACATGTTTCTAAGTAGTCTGTTTAACTGGCCAATACACATGTTTCTAAGTAGTCTGTATTAACTGGCCAATACACATGTTTCTAAGTGGGCTGTTTAACTGGCCAATACAAATGTTTCTAAGTGGCCCTATTTAATTGGCCAATACACATGTTTCTAAGTGGTCTGTTTAACTGGCCAATACACATGTTTCTAAGTGGCCCTATTTAATTGGCCAATACACATGTTTCTAAGTAGTCTGTTTAACTGGCCAACACACATGTTTCTAAGTGGTCTGTTTAACTTGCCAATACACATGTTTCTAAGTGGCCTTATTTAATTGGCCAATACACATGTTTCTAAGTAGCCTGTTTAACTGGCCAATATACATGTTTCTAAGTAGCCTAATTAACTGGCCAATATACATGTTACTAAATGACCCCATTTTACCAGCCAATAAACATGTTATTAAGTGACCCTGTTAGAACGGTCATTACACATGATCCCAAGCGACTCTGTTTCACCACTCGTCACAAACGTTCACAAGCGACCCTTGTCTTGCGTCTCCCCCTATAGATCCACAGACCTCGCTGAGGAGTGTGTAAATGATAACTAGTACGTGCCCTCTTGTCTCCAACAAAACAACTGAAATAATAGGAGATAATAATAACAGGAGAGGTTCGGGAGAGCATTGGCCGTGAGACACGGACCCTCCGTCTCACAGACCCGACATTGCCAATGTTCGGACCGAAAAAAATAAACACATTCTGTTGTAAATGCCACGAGGACGATCACCCGTAACGCGCTTGTGAACGAGATGTTCACTGGTCGGCGGGATTTTGTGGACATCTTTCGTCGACTAATAATAAATATTATTAGTGCGTGTGTCTGGGCTACATCACTCGTTGCTCAGGGGACGCCCGAATGTACTAATCGTACATCTTTTCCGTGGAGGCTCTTTACATGTCCCGATGAGATAAGGGGATGGTGATAATGAGTATGAGGGTGTGAGAGCCGTGGAAACACTTGAACCTAACCTAACCTAACCTAACCTAAGCCTAACTAACCAAACTCTGGTGACCTTTGGGGTAACTAGTACTGGCTTATCTTTCCATAAACTGGACTACGAGTGATGTAGCCCAGAAGCGCAATGTTATATTATATTAAACTCATGCCAGAGATTCGAATATATATATGGGGTGACCTGGTGGTCTAAGGATAAGGTGTCGGACTTCTGTTCTTGGGGTCCAGGGTTCAATTATCGGTCCCGGCACAGGTTTATCTGATTGCCAAACCCTTCCTTCACCTCTGACAAGACATCTTGTGAATGTGGGGAATGCCAGGCTTTCCCCGTGGCTTGGATCCCACGTTAAACTGTAGGTCCTCCATTTTATCTCACAATCAGCCTACCATCACTCATTAGCTTAAGTGCGTATAACCCGAACGGGTAGTAATACGCGGTGCTAATAATAATAATAATAATCCCATATTTATGAAACCATCGTCCCTACCTGGGACCAAACCAAAGCCTCCCAGAACTCTAGTTGCAACCCACCTGTCATTCTGGTAGAGCTCAACGGAGCTGTTGAGTTCCGCGAGCTGTTCCTTCAACAGCTGGAGGTTGGAGTTGACGAAACTCAGCTCCAGAGCCACCGTCTCCTTCAGCTTGCGGTTTGTCGTCGCTCTGCAAACAAACAACAAACACCGTTAATATTTGGCTTTTTTTTGCAGCGCATTTTAAAACGGGGTTGCCACTGGTTTTTTTTAAAGGTTTAATCAAAGAAATTTCCATTGTTTTAGACACTTTAGAAAGTAGTATAGAGGAATTAAATTAAATTTGTCATATGATGCTTATTGTTAAGTCCTGCCTTCGGTGTTAAGAACAGAATTACTTGACGCTAACGGGGAAACGTATGTAGTTGTTATCAGGGCAGCCCTTAGCAGACGTTTGGCCCTGGGGAAAAAACGTTTGCAGAGCTTCCAATTATCTGCCTCACAGACCACCCCCTCTCCCCTGGTACCCCCCCACAATAGTATTTAAATGTTTAAAAAAATATTTCAGTAGCTGGCCCCTATATACCAATTTTCAGACTATATGAAATCATAAAAATGCCCTAAAAGGTAAATATAGTAGCCCCACGGCTTCTTTGTTCCTGACTGACAGTTCACAGCTGACTTCTGACAGTCTACATTTAGGTATATACCTACATTTTGACTGCCATAAGTGACAGCTGCAAAATACATGTTTTTGCAGATCATTTGGTTCGGCGCAGGGATTCATAATTTGGTCTGGTAACTTTTCAAAGCTGTCAGTCAGCACCAAAGAAGCCATGGTACTATTGTACATGTAATAATTAATGCTAAAAGCAGTGTTTTGTGTACTTATAAAGGCTAAATTTATCCCCAGCCCTTTGTTTAAATTTATTCCCCAACTAACTTGATCCGTATGAAGTTATAAATAACAACTCTGCCAAGTTTGAATTAAATAAGTTAATCCGTTCAAAAGTTAACGTTAGACATCTCCACCCACCACATACAGACAAATGCAAATCGGTGGAGTTAAAACGAAAGACTCGCTTCATTCGTTAAATAAATCAAACTACATAATTGTTTTTTTAACTTTTTTTTTACATTCCGACAGTGTTTGCTAGATTTTCTAAACGAGGAACCAACCACACGAAGCTCGCAAGCAAAAATTTCCCACCCCAACTTGGTTTTTCCCTTGTCCCCTAAGCAAGCGTGTTACCCCCCAAATTGTGGGTCCCGGTGCGGCCACACCGTTTGCCCTCCCTTAAGGTTTGCCAATGTTATAGAAATAAAAAGAAGGGATGGGGTGAAAAGTCCTGTATTCAAAACAACGTGTTTTTGTTTTTGAATTAACTATTTACTTTATTCAAAGGCCCGGTCTATTCGCGTATAACCACACTAATGGGGTAGGAATAAGGAATGTATTACAGCTGTCGCCAACCTTTATGTTACTAAGGGAGCATCCGAATTTCTCAACTTTTTCGCGGGCGCATTATACATAAAACTAGTTTGATCAAAACGACCTTAAAAGGACATTGAAAATTAAAAATTCTGGGAGGACCACATGTAAGAAAATGTAATGTGGTCAGCATCTTAAGTAAAAAAATAGTATATATATATATATTATTATTATTATTAGCACCGCGTCTTACTACCCGTTCGGGTTGTACGCACTTACGCTAATGTGCAATGGTAGGGTGATTGTGAGATGAAATGAAGGACCTACAGTTTAACGTGGAATCCGAACCACGGTGGAGACCTGGCATTCCCCACATTCACAAGATGTCTTGTCAGAGGTGAAGGAAGAGTTTGGCAATCAGATAAATCTTTGCCGGGACCGGGGATTGAACCCCGGCNATACATATATATATATATATATATATCTTAAAATCTTTATCGATAAAAAAAAGAGAAAATTAAGATTATACAAAGTTACATCTTATATACAAGTCTACTCAGGGGGTCGAAAGGAAAAATGGGACAATTTTTCTCAAACCCACGTTTCTATGGGAGCCCCCAATCGCTCAAACATATCTCTAAGCAGCAAGTATTTTCGCATTCCTAACATGTCATATGCGTAAAAGTCCTCCCTACCCCCTTTTCCAAATTCTGCTCTTTGAAAGTCAGTGAGTATTGTAATAAATGATAAGCGTACATAATTCAATGATAGTCCAAATCCTTTTGCGAAATATTTATCATTATTGGAATCGATGTTTCCCCTGACACAGTGATAAATCAACGGTCGAGGGACTACAGTTCAAGAGTTAAGCTGGTTTTTAAGTAGTTTACTTATTTGATAAGTTGTTTTAGGAAATACACATCAAATAAAGCATCTCCCAGTCAACAATTTAAACTAGGATGGTAATTAAAGTTAGGTAAACTTCTTGACTTACACCGTAGCGTGTAGATAGAAGTGAGAGCCCAAGTAAGGGGGAAACAGTGTCGAATGGATTGGTTCCATATCAGAGTTGTTAGGTAAGAGCGAGCTAATAACCGCTCCAGTATTGCGCGGTCATGTCGAGAAAACCCGTAAGAGCCAATGTTTGGGATGTTGCCTTCAAGTGCCGCGCTTTCGCCGTTATATCACGTCCGGTAGGGTTAGAGGAGCGAGCCCGACAGCCACGACTTTTGATCCGTTAGAGGTTTCCTACATTATATGTTGTACCTTATCATCAAGCACTCGCTTCGGTGGTCTAACGCGCTACTCTCGCAGTAGACTAGATTGCCGATGACGGGAAGTTAGAGGTTCGGATCTCATTCGGGTGTACTGAGGTTAGGTTTTTCCAAAATGGGTTTCCACTCCCTCTTCAAGCAAATGCGGGTATATTTTATCTAAATATTACCTTCCTAATCGTAAAAACACTAGCGTCAATAGTAAATAAGAGGGTATCACTCAAAAGGGTGGTAAGACGCGATGCTAATATGTATATACAATATATATATTTATATTATACACACACTAGTATATATTACCGGGCGAGTTTAGGTATGGTTCTTTAAAATGATCACTTCAGTTTATTGCTATAGATTTGGTTGCTTAAGCCTCCGATCAAAGGCGGCTCTACCATAAGGCGAACCAGGCGAACTAGGGCCCCGCGCCATGATTGAATAATGAAGTTTACAGTTCTCAATGGAAAAAAAATGCTTTAAAGATAAATGTTACGATTATTTGAAGAAAAAACTAGGTATCAAAAACTAATTTTCTGTAACTCTAAAAATGTATTTATTTCAATTGTTTTTCTTCCAAAAAGTTATTGTAAAAATCCTCTAATCTTATATTAATTTCTCCACATCACTTATTAATGATATGTTGCTCTGAGGTTACATGGCTACGTTATTATTTTACTCTTAGTTCTTATAGCCAAATATATATTACGAATTTTGACTAGTTAGCTCAATTGTAGGTTAAATTAATTTATTGGGGGAGGGGGCGCAAATGACCCCGCCTATAGATTTGCCTACCCTGGAGCCACCTTTGCCTCAGATAGGTATTCCTTGTAGAGTAGGCTTGTCCAGCTAGTTTTATTAAAAGGACCACACATTGAAAATTAAAATTACTGGGAGGACCACATGTGAAAAAATGTAATATGGTCAGCAAAATATATATATCAGTTTTAAAATCTTCATATAAAAAAAATATTATCCACAATTATATCTTCTATGCAGATTCGGCCAAGCAGGCAAATAGGACCAATTTCCCAAGTCCATGTTTATAATGGGGAGTGAGGGCAAATTACCCAAACAAATCTTTTTTTTAAAGCAGAAAGACTTTTCGCGTTACAAAACATGTGTGTAAAAGTTTTTTTTCTTCCGAATTCGGATCTTTTAGAATTTGTGAGCATTGTAATGATAATAATGTAGTATCTAGGTGATTGAAGGAAACTTTAATCTTTTTTACTTGTAAATAGTTATTATCAGCACCGAGTCTTACTACCCGTTCGGGTTATACGCACTTACGCTAATGTGTAATGGTATTGTGATTGTGAGATGAAATGGAGGACCTACAGTTTAACGTGGGATCCGAACCATGGTGGAGGCCTGGTATTCCACACATTATGTCAATAAAAAAATTTAAAAATAAAAAAATTAAGTTTACTATTTTTGTTGGGAAAGAGGGGCCCCAAAATGTCATGTGCTCAGGCCTCTTAAGATTTCTGGGCAGCTCTGCCCCTATGTACCCAGCTACATACACTTTCTAAACACAAGGTAGCACATTTTCGCTCGAGATTTAACATAATTCAAACAGCAATAACTATCTAATGTATCCTGTGTTTATTTTTTAAGAGAGAGTGAATCAAATTTGAAAGAACATTTTAACGTAACGTTGCTGCACTGCTTTTAAGCGCTAATGTATATTTGTTATGTCTGGTGTTTATTTCTAGGGGTTGGGGAGATAACTTAAGGAACCAGTTATAATATATATATATATTTTACTCTGTAATTTTTAATCTGTAATCAATATTAAATTAGCTTAGCTATGTTTTGGTGTTAATTTAACTCAATTCAAAATTTAAGGTAAAATTTAATATATTAGTTTAGATTGACGATTAAGAGTAATATTTAAAAAAGTATATAAATTTTCAATCATTGCTGAGGAAGATAAAAACTCTAGTAAAATAAGACATAACTGTTTAATTATTTTGGTCCATGTAATTGCCGTTATATTTTCAATGTGGACAAACTAACTCCCTGCGACTCTAATGAGAATATTGTATATTTCGTGAGTATTGTATTCCTATCCACACGCAGTTTATTACATTTAAACTTGATATCTGCGTGATTGGACGAATATGAGCATAGAAGAATAGTTTTCACCACACTTTGTATTTATTTTTTATTTTAGATATTTTTCTGAACGAACCGACTGATTATTTCAGCACACGATAATTTCTATGAGCAAAAATGGAAGGGCCTACCAATTTTTACGGGAAAGGTATTTTTTTTTAAATTTTACTCTGTGTTTTACTGCCAGTCCATGTTGAAATAATGGGACAAGGAGAAATAAGGTGGAATTTATAGGGAATGTAGCCACATTAGATGAGGGAAGAGTACACCCTTGCGGGGTTAGAACCCCGACCTGTGTCAAATCAGACTAAATGAGTCCACCCACCGGTTATAGTAGACACTCCTCACCTGTAGTTTTTATCAAAGAGTGAAATAGTTTATTGAACACGCTGTAGTGGTCCAGGAAGTGACTTGTACCTCAACGTGTGTTTGCAGTATTTTACATTCAGCCGACCGTTGGTTGGTTGGTCACCACGACAGGTCTGGCTGGCTATGGCTATGTTGCCTGAGGGTACAAGTCTTCTGCCCTTCATTTCCTTATACAAGCCAACTAACCCATTTCCCTGTCCGGACCATTCAATAACATATAATAGTGGCTCACTCACTTCCTGAATCGCGGTGTTGACATTCCGGTAAAGAGAGTTTCTCCGACATTACGAGTTATTTAATAACACACTTATGCGAATAAGCCGGATGGTTACGGTTCAAAACAGATATTTTTTAGCACCGCGTCTTACTGCCCGTTCGGGTTATACACCTATGTACTTACTATACTAATGGTTTAGGGGTTAGAAAGATTTAATTGAGATGAAGTGAACCCTCATTTGCGTGGAAGGAGAGTGGAAAACAATTTAGGAAAAAACCTCGGTGCAACCGATCGGGATAAAACCCTTCCCCGTGTTCAGTAGTCTAGTCTACTGCAAGAGTATCGCGTTAGAACACGCGGCCACCGAAGCGGGTATCCAAACAATAACATATCCAGTGACAGACCATTCGAGTGACACAGAAATATTTTGTTTATTTAATGGCGCACTTTTAAGCACATTATTTCGTAGCACGTCCTATAAACCAACTTATGATTCAAACAGTATACGTCTTAAGAGCCCGTCTAACCCCACGGACAACAAAGGATTCGCTTCGCGTGGTCTAACGCGCTACTCTCGCAGTAGACTAGACTGCCGATGACGGGGAGATTGAGTTTGAATATCGGTGGGGTTAGTGAGGGTACTTTATCCCAAATAGTTTTTCCCAATCCCCCCTCCCCCACGCAAATGTGGGTGCACTTTATTTAAAATAATCCTCCTAACCCATAAAACTATTAGGTTAATTAGTACATAAAAGTATAACCCGAACGGGTAGTAAACCGTGGGTTTTCACGAGAAATCAATAAAGACATAAGTGGTTCAAGGTATGTCCCGGACTATAATAGCTCAGCCCGTGCAAGTGATATGAAGAGAGACAGAATATTTCAAATAAAACCCTTTCTATTTCACATCACCGGCTCTGCGTTGTTGAGTAATGAACGACACCTTACGGACGCATGTAAAATTAAAACCGAGGACAAAGGAAAACATTTTCAACATAACGAACGATAGTCGACGCTTTCACAACCGAGAGACACACGTCGATTAATCCCCGCGCCTCTAAATACTCGTATACTTTCTGTTTACATACTTGTTCAGAGGAGTAAAAGTTTGGGTGTGAGCTACGTTTTATTTGTTTGACTAATAGTATACGTTGTAGCCCCAAGGGATGGGATGTACCGGTATTTCTCTCAAACAATGGAGCATGACGTCAAGACGTCTTCCTACGGATGTGTGCGGATGAGAGAAGAAAGTTACCGAAGGCAATATGTCGGAAGCGGGTTCAAATTTTGGTACTACTTACTTTTTATTTTGCATAGTTTATAACTACCCATCCAAGCAATATATATTTAATCACACGAATGGGTAGGCATGAGGAAGCAAGGGCGCAGAAAGAGGAAGAGGTCGGAGGGGGGGGGGGGATCCGGACCCCCCTCGGGGGTAATAAATAAAAACTTGTATTGGCTAAAGGTATAGTAAAATATCTAAAGATCACACCCCTATAAAAATTAGCTTTCTACGACCTTGCGAGAAAGATAGAATTTTTAGAGGAAATCTAACTTAATGTGTCCGGGAAAATCGAGGGAAACTATTGAGAAAACATCACTCTCAGATCCTAGCCATGAAAAGTCAATTTCGAGAGTAAAGCTTAGGCCATGCGACACCAAATGAGGTTTTTACTTTTATCGAGAGTATCTCTATGAATAATAATAATAGTCCCGGATTTCGAATAAAACCACAAATGAGGCCGTGGTTGACAAGTCATGGTGTCTACTCAACTTGACCAATGAAATCCCCGACCTTTTCCCTGATTTTCCCTGATCATTTCCTAAAATTCCCGACTAAAAAAGTATGTCACATCTTCCTAACTCGAACCCCCCCCCCCTCTTCCCCCTCATTTTTCTATTAACCTTTTTTATGAATAATAATAAATTTTAAAATTTGAATATTTTTTTAATTCGTATTAAAATTGTTTACTATTAATTAAAAATATATTACACAGCTACAAAAAAAAGACATAATTTACTGATTTAATGACTATCGTATTTCATATTTTGAGTAAAATATCATTTACCCGGATTTTTATTGTGATTTACCGAATTCCCGACTTATTCCCGTTTTTTCCCGATCACTTCAAATTCCCGGATAATTGCCGTTTTCCCTGATTTTCCCGGATGGTAGACACCCTGAAAGTTTAAAGTCGACCTCAGTGATCTTGGGGTAAAGTGCTCGGCTCAGGACCCAATGTATGTGGCTTCATACCCAGCCAGGGTCTACGATATTTTTTGAACGATATACGAGTAAATTCGAAGCACAACTTCCTGCATAAGGGAAACCAAGCCGTCGTCGGTCCCATGTCGATTGTGGACATGTAAAATAATCCTGGAAGGTATGTGAAAATAACTTTCCCGGCAAAATTGGTTAGCCATTTCGATATCGTTCGTAGAAAGGGCACGTTTAATATCTTAAACAAATAAAATAAATAAAAAACAATTAAGTTATTTTATTTGGGCAACACACTTTCTCTAAAGAAAATAAGTAATTTATATGTATGTTGGTGCACAGCGAGATATTTTAGATTATGTTGGTGCGGATTTGTGGAGAAAAGGTATATAAAACTAGCATTACCGTCATTGGATGAAAAAAAAAGAAGTAAACGGGAAAAATGTTGATAACAAGAAAAAGGTGCCATATAATCGTCCTGGAAGAAAGTTAATACTTCCTTACTTTAATAAAGTCTTAGAGGAAACTATCTAATCACTACACCACGATGTATGTACAGTATATTGTATATTCATCTTGTTCCCATTTATCTTCGCATATGTTTAGGTGCAAAGTTTCTCTGGCGAAATCAGGCTAAAAGAGAATTCAAGAATCTCACCAGTTCGGTTTAATCTCAATTAACATGTGAGAAAATGTAATACGTCTTGTGTGTGAGGTCATCTTGTTAAGCGGAGTCATCTGTTCCGAGGTTTGAAATTCGACATTCTCAATACCATCAAATGGCGAGTTTGACGTCTGATACCTCAGGGCCACTGGTACAAGCTACGATTGAACAGATGACTCACTTTTCTGTGTGCTAAGTGACTGGTTCTGGTAGAGGATGAATAAGACATGTCTATAGATGGTCATAACTGACTTATCCTAAGAAAAATTTTCTTACACACTGAATATCTTTACAGGCGAATAAAATACTTATTTTAGCTCAATTACAAGACAAATACTTATATCAGATAGCGCGCATATAGTTTTTATTATTATTATTATTAGCACCGCGTCTTACTACCCGTTCGGGTTATACGCACTTACGCTAAAGTGTAATGGTAGGGTGAAAGATGAAATGGAGGACCTACAGTTTAACGTGGAATCCGAACCACGGTGGAGGCCTGGCATTCCCCACATTCACAAGATGTCGCATATAATAAACCGGTTGGTTAGAAGGAAGGAAGTTCGATCTAACAGTCATAGTTTTGGTAGTCACCAGGAATATATTTTTTTGTCACCGCGTCTTTCCACCCATATGGGTTAGGTTATAAGTTTATATACTAACTACGCTAATGGGTTAAAGATGAGAAAGCTTGAATTTGGAGGAAGTGTACCCTAGGGTGGAACTTATTTTTCAACTGTGGAAATATGATCTTCTTACTCTCTCATTTTGTTCCCTTTTATGAAAAAAAAAAAAGAATCAGGCAA
>CABFOV010001221.1:74823-103660 GCA_902141375.1 Timema poppense
GGAATGCCAGGCCTCCACCGTGGTTCGGATTCCACGTTAAACTGTAGGTCATTCATTTCATCTCACAATCACCCTAACATTACACATTAGCGTAAGTGCGTATAACCCGAATGGGTAGTAAGACGCGGTGCTAATAATAATAATAATAATAATAATAATAATAATAATAATAATAATAGTAATAATAGTAAAGACACAACCCTCAGTATCCAGGCCACCAATTGGTTACTGTGAAATGCGAAGCACCGATTTAAGCATTCATATATTTTCCGCCCGTGTCGGGATCTGACCCTAAATCCTCAACACAATAAACCGACGCGCTACCGACTGGCAATGGCCGTCTTCTTAGGTGCGGTTACTTATCCCTGGGGAGTGTTGTGTTGTTGATGATGACGATCTTGTGATAGCAGTTGAAGTCTACCTGCGCCTAGTTAACCAGACCACGGCTACCATAGGAACAATCACTCTTCGTGTGAACTATCTATGGTACCGCCGAGAATCGAACCCAGGTCCTCTAGGAAAGCTGATCACTTGCCCAAGAGGCCGGCCGCTGTGTTAAGGTGGGTCATGTACGCTCCGTTTAACCTGATGGGCTTTACTATGATATTATGTTATAGGCTGCGCCATATTGGATTAGTGCAAGGTATGCTTACTTCCTTACAAGATATTATTATTATTATTATTATTAGCACCGCGTCTTACTACCCGTTCCGGTTATACGCACTTACGCTAATGTGTAATGTTAGGGTGATTGTGAGATGAAATGGAGGACCTACAGTTTAACGTGGGATCCGAACCACGGTGGAGGCCTGGCATTCCCCACATTCACAAGTTGTCAGAGGTGAAGGAAGGGTTTGGCAATCAGATAAATCTGTGCCGGGACAGAGGATTGAATCCCGGACCCCCAGCACAGAAGTCTGACACCTTACCTCTAGACCGCCAGGTCACCTACAGGATATACAAAGTAAACAACAAATAGAAGAAAAATATTGGATTAATATTTATAATTTTCTAAATGGTAAAACCAAATTTGGAGGATTTATTTTTTTACTCTTCTGAGTTTTTAATTGTGGTACTTAACTTTCACTTTCTAAGCACACAATAGGCACATGAGCTTTAAACAAACTTAACTTACTACCTTTATTATTATGTAATCAATTATAGAACCAGGGTATTTAGTTACTAAGAAACAAAATCAACCCATGTACAGATAGTAATTAATCTTAATCAGCACAATCCGGAATCAAATTAGAGGCGGTAGGATTTTAGTTGCACGAAACTTTGAGAAAATTCAAACTTACTTTTTTCGGGCCAACGATAAAATTTTACTATATTATACTATTAGCGTTATTTTATAGGTATTGATAATACATAACAAAAGTTCCGGCTATAGATCATATTACCTGACATATGAATACGTGAAAGTAGATCTAGTACGTTAGATAAGGCCCTTTCTATAAAATCATGTCCGTCGACTCGTGGTCGACCACTTTAATCACTTAGCCAGTGGGGCTATGTTATTTAACATATTGTTTAATTTTAAAAAACTAACGGTATTATTACTAAACTTCACTAATCAAAGTTTATTACCAACTTAACAAATGAGGATTGCTTTTACCTATGAATGTACCATGGGAAGAAGCGAAATAAATATTAAATTATACAACGGATTTATTTTACTATTACCTGCATCGTCGGGCAAGAGCACTAAACGTCACGCTAGTTTAACCTGGTTTTTCGCTGATGAGGATGATCGGGGTTCGAATCACAGCCACGAGTAGTTAGCGTTGTTTTAGCTAAATTGTTTTCCACTCTCCCTCCATAGAAATTCAGGTGCATTTTTCTAAAATTCTACCTCCCTGATTCCTTCTACACCAGTATATTTAAATGTGGGGATATCCTTAACGTGTAGTAATATGCAACAACAAATATATGTTTTTCTAGTTTGTTATGTCATTAATTTTTTTATAAATTAGTACAAACTTTTACACACAAACAGAAAAAAAGAATCCGTTATAGATTTCAAAATATATGTTGATATTATTAATTTTTAGTTAGACGATTACTGTCGTAATGAGTAAAGGAATTCACAAATATGTAATTAAAAATATCGTTGTTCTTTGTACAACCGGATGTACAGTCTAATTTTCATAAGATAGGCCTTATTTGGCAACTAAAAAAAATCTAGTAAATTTACTTTCATATATTCATACACGTCAAGCCATGTTATGTGGAGCTGTCACTTTTTGATATATATTATCGATATCTATAAAATAACACTAACAAAAAAAGGAAAACGTTATCAAATTAGCTGAAAATATATAAGTTTGTATTTTATAAAAATCCTCTTCCTAGAGAAAATTGGACTGTAAATTTACCAAGATGGTTACCATTCATCCTTCAGGCAGAGAAAGTTTCCTCCAAAGTCGTTACTCCTTTTTGTAAACAAGGCTAGTTTAATTAACCATTCTTTAACAAGTGTGAAGAAAACACGGCCCTCACAAGCTGCCAACTTTCAAATCAATTCAACCTTCCGACACTTAATTACGAGTATCACAGCTTAGATTTGTTAATCATTACGTTTAGCACTGTACTTTTTGTGTTGTTGTTTTTTCATTACATCTCCATTTTCCGTTTGGATTGTACGCGTGTATATAATTACGCTAATTTGGTAAAGATGAGAAAGATAAAATTTATATTAAATGTACCTTCATTTTTTTAATGAAAGGAGAGCGGCAAACTATTTAGGAAAAATTACCCTCGGTACACTCAAACGGGATTTAAACCCCTACCTCCCCGCCACCATAAATACATTCTAAACTGAGAGCGACGCGTTAAGCCATGCTACCACCGATGCGGGTAATTAGCGTAATTAAAATGCGTCTAGCCGGGACGATTAGTAAGAAACGGTGGGGGAAGTAAAAAAACAGTAAGGAAGGAAAAAAAGATGTTCTACATGTTAGTTGTTTTATCCCAAATAGATTGTAATAATTATTTTTTTGTGAACACTAACTCGCTCAATTACAGCGCAGTTTATTCACAATATTTACACGTGCCATTAAATAAAAGTGGGTTCTCGTGTGTCATTTTCAATTAATAATTTCCAATGAAACATTTTTCATGAACATGAAAGGAATTTGTTCACATATACCATTGATCATCATGATGAGACTGATCAAACTACCTTTTCATTTATGCAAATGGTGCCGTGTAAAATTAATGTGAGCTGCGGTTCGTGAAATATGTGTGCAGTTATCGCACGATTTAAAACATATAATAAATATAAATAAGCGTACATGAATTGAGGATTAAATTAAATACAAGGTCACAAGTGGTCGCAGTGTTTAATGTAGGATTCCCTCGGCGCGTCTCGCGTCTGCGACTGGACCGGTTTCCATAGTTTGTTATGCGGCCAGTTCCTTCGAGGTGACTGCGATTGTTGACCAGAGAATACGCCCAGCGTCTCTACGTTGCGTCTGCGATCACACTGCTCCGATAGTAATACTTATTAAACGTATGTTTTAGTAGAGTTATATTTAGCTTGTTTGGGCTGGTTTTGAAAATGGTCCAAGATTTCTCCATAGAAGAGGGCGAAAATGTAATTGAAAAAGGTGGCAGACAAAGCACCCCTCAATTTTTGACATCTCTTCGCCAGAGATCTGGGACCGACATGTAAAGGACAACATATGTAAAGGGATCTCAGGAATAATAGGTAGATCCAATTAGTATTTTTATACACACTATTCCAAAATTACACGGAACATTAAACAAAACACAATTGAAAAACTCTGATAGCTGAAGAACGATCTGTGCTGCACATAAAATTACCCACGATTGGCGACCAAGTGACGCATCTTAGGAAACACTATATCCCGCGTCTGCGACTCAACATTCTACGTCTGCGGTCGGAGTCGCAATACGCGAGTCACGCCGAGGGAATCCTACTTTAACGTTGAATTTTTTTAAATCTTGAACCAATTGTATTGTTAAGCTACTAAGTCAAAATTGTAATATGTATTTTAATATTATTGTAAAAACCAAATAACCCCTATACTATAAGCAAGTACATTATATTGTACCATCCTAATTCGAGTCAAGGCTCATGCGATTAATGAGAGAATAAATAAATAAAATTGACTAAATCTTTAAATTAAAATTAAAATAAATTCAATATTTCTTGTTACGTGTTTTCACTGTTGATTTTGTTTTAAGTTTTCAACAATGATCATTAAAAATTAAGAAAAGTAGATCTCCCTTTCACTTTTGATGAACGCTTTAAATGATGATTCAGTCTAATTAAACAAGTGTTTTGGCGTTCATTTTGTATTCATTTTCAATAAATCATTGAAAATGGCACGCGAGAACTGGCTTTAGATTATTATTATTATTATCAACGCGTCTTGCTACCCGTTCGGGTTATACGAACTTACGCTAATGTGTAATGGTAGGGTGATTGTGAGGTGAAATGGAGGACCTACAGTTTAACGTGGGATCCGAACCACGGTGGAGACCTGGCATTCCCCCACAATCACAAGTTGTGATTAATACACAACTGGTTTTAAAGCTCGAATAACTTGAACTAAGGTAACACAAGGTACTGAAAGGTATTTTAAATCATTCCTGAAAGTTTTGTAATTACTTACCGAGCCGATGGAGGGATGGTTGGCTACGCAAACACGTGCGATCCTCCTCGTTAGTTACAAGTGTGCCGACACACAGCTTTAGTTATATACGAGCTATATCGTAGAAACTACCGACCATCGTTTTTACCTGATATAGCGAGTCAGACCACGAGATTTACAGTCTAACTTTTTTTTTAGAAAGAGTCTTAAAGAAATTACAAACTTTTTTTCTTTTGCTGTCAGCATTGTTAAATATTAGTATATTATTATTATTATTAATGTTATTTTCCAGACAATGATTATATGTATGTATGTGTGTGTGTTTGATTATATATGGTGACCATAGAATAGCCAAGGACAGCTATATTTTTTTCATCCTATCTAGTCATGTGAACTCTCGTAATTCCGAGCTCTTACATTTACCCGGGGAAATTTTTACATGAAAAATTGATATTTATAGAGTTATTTTGATTATTTGTTAGGTGTCATTGGCTATTTTTGTAAATTGAAATGCCAGAATCATTTAAATTTTCTATTTTTTATCTAATCGGGTCATGTGTTCTATTTTTATATAAGTAAGTCCGAGCCCTCCCTGCAACCTTGTGGGATTTTTCTTCAAAAAATAGATATTTTATGTTTATTTATTTTATATATATATCAAACGCGGACATTATTTGACGTAGGCAGATAAGGTTCTTCCTATTAAAGTTTTAGACTGTAGCTACACATACACTTTGTGCCAAATAAATGAAGCCACTTTCCTTATTCGAAGATACAATGTAGAAATCCTCCCCCCTCCCACACACACACACACACTCTCTCTCTCTCTCTCTCAATCTACAGCATGACCTAATATACTCCAAAGAAGTCAAATTTTATTCTTTCACGCACCACATCTTAATAACCGTCCAAGCTATCAGGGTATTTTACAATTTTGAGACCCGCCTCGGTGGCGTAGTTAGCTAACGCGCTAGTCGTGTTGAGATCGACTGCTGAGGACGGGGAGATAGAGGTTCGAATCTCGGTCGGGTGAACTGGGGGGTTCTCTAAATGGTTTTCCACTCTCCCTCCACGCAAATGTGGTTCACTTCCTCTAATTCAACCTTCCCAATTCCTAATCCATTAGAGTAATTAGTACTTAAAGCGTATAAACCGAACGGGTAGTAAGACGCGGTGCTAAATAATAAAATAATAATAATACAATTTTGAGACAGAGATGACAAAGGATAAATTTTAAAGGAAATGTGTTCGCATTTACATGGATAAGGGTAGACAACTATTTAGAAGAAAAAAACACTAAGTAGGTTAATCATTTCCTCGCATCCCCTACCACCCGAACTTAAATGTCAAAAATGGAATTTAAATAACTTACGCGGACAATGTATTGATGTATTTAGCGAGGATTAAAACCAGATACATACACTGGCTTGGAGAAGAGCACCCTACATCCCAACAGGATCTAATGGGAAGAGTTAAGGTCAAACTTAAGATTAAAAATGTAATCAACATTAAAAAAAACTAACGAAACATTAATTTTTAATACATTTTTTATGAAATATGTGATGGTGTTGCACTAGGTCGCCGACGTAACGAAGGTCGGAGCCGGGGACCACGCCCACCAATCGGGTCCACGGGCGTTCAACCCGCACGCCAACGTCACCCGTTCACATATATGGTCAGGACTGCTGTCATTAATGTTATGGTCGTGGGCAACACACACACTCGGCGGTCTACAGTCCACTTTTCATAGGAAACAGACTTCTCCGACAGCTAGAAAAGATGCTAGATTTACTTACACGTATTCATACGTCAAGTCATGTGATCTGCATCTGTCGCTTTTGATTGATATTATAAATACCTAGCGTATAACCCGAACGGGTAGTGAGACGCGGTGACCCGCCTCGGTGGCGTAGTTGGCTAACGCGCTTGTCGTGTTGAGCTCGACTGCTGAGGTTGGGGAGATCGAGGTTCGAATCTCAGTCGGGTGAACTGGGGGTGGCTTTTCCTAAATGCCTTTCCACTCTCCCTCCACGCAAATGCGGGTTCACGTCCTCTAATTCAACCTTCCCAATTCCCAATCCATTAGCGTAATTAGTACTTATAGAGTAATTAGTACTTAAAGCGTATAAACCGAACGGGTAGTAAGACGCGGTGCTAAATAATAAAATAATAATAATACAATTTTGAGACAGAGATGACAAAGGATAAATTTTAAAGGAAATGTGTTCGCATTTACATGGATAAGGGTAGACAACTATTTAGAAGAAAAAAACACTAAGTAGGTTAATCATTTCCTCGCATCCCCTACCACCCGAACTTAAATGTCAAAAATGGAATTTAAATAACTTACGCGGACAATGTATTGATGTATTTAGCGAGGATTAAAACCAGATACATACACTGGCTTGGAGAAGAGCACCCTACATCCCAACAGGATCTAATGGGAAGAGTTAAGGTCAAACTTAAGATTAAAAATGTAATCAACATTAAAAAAAACTAACGAAACATTAATTTTTAATACATTTTTTATGAAATATGTGATGGTGTTGCACTAGGTCGCCGACGTAACGAAGGTCGGAGCCGGGGACCACGCCCACCAATCGGGTCCACGGGCGTTCAACCCGCACGCCAACGTCACCCGTTCACATATATGGTCAGGACTGCTGTCATTAATGTTATGGTCGTGGGCAACACACACACTCGGCGGTCTACAGTCCACTTTTCATAGGAAACAGACTTCTCCGACAGCTAGAAAAGATGCTAGATTTACTTACACGTATTCATACGTCAAGTCATGTGATCTGCATCTGTCGCTTTTGATTGATATTATAAATACCTAGCGTATAACCCGAACGGGTAGTGAGACGCGGTGACCCGCCTCGGTGGCGTAGTTGGCTAACGCGCTTGTCGTGTTGAGCTCGACTGCTGAGGTTGGGGAGATCGAGGTTCGAATCTCAGTCGGGTGAACTGGGGGTGGCTTTTCCTAAATGCCTTTCCACTCTCCCTCCACGCAAATGCGGGTTCACGTCCTCTAATTCAACCTTCCCAATTCCCAATCCATTAGCGTAATTAGTACTTAAGGCGTATAACCCGAACGGGTAGTAAGACGCGGTGCTAAATATTATTATTATTAAGACGCAGTGCTAAATAATAATAATAATAATAAAAATACCTATAAATTAACACAAAATGTTTTAAGTATTGACACTAATATATATCTACATATTTGTATTTTCTAAAAGGCCCTTCGTACAAAAATGTGTGTACATTTGGGTTCTAAAGACGCCAATCTACTATTTTACTTTACGTCAGTAAATAGCTCTTTTTATCGTTGGCGGTGTTGGGAAATATTCCGGGAATGTATTTTTTGCTTTTAAAATTATTCATTGTTTTATCACTCCTGTCATGTTGCCACTACCCACGCCTCTTCGTACTTTACTCACATCCATTTTATCTTAATGTTTAGTAATTTTCCTAATTTATAGCCATACTAAAGTGGTAGCCCTGTCTTGACTACCTTTTTCCTTTCAAGCTTTTAAAATAATTGACAGATTTCAACCAAATTGTGTACATTTTCAAGCTCTCACGCGAACATAATAAATTCTGACTACACACTTATTACTGATATTATTCATAACATTTTGCTATTTTATTATTTTATTCGTATTGGTTATAACTGACGTCATGGATGTGTAATAACTTTTTTAGCTGTCTGACAAAATTATTCCTATGAAAAGTAAACTATATTTGGTAAAACTTGAGATATAAGTAAAATAATTTCTTTTAACTTATTTGCCAGTTAATGCCAAGTATCCGTCATTTTATATTATGTGGGTATTACTCCAAAGGATACTTATGTATAATCTATTAAAGTAATAAAGCGGTTTTTAAAATTTACGTATATAATTGATACGTTATGAAAGTTGGTTAAAGTCCAGCTAATCATCGAATGTCAACATACTAAGTAGGATATGTGGTAGTACAGTAGCCCTATGGCTTATTTGGTGCGGACTGACAGCTAAAAGCTTTGAAAAGTTACCAGACCAAATTATGTATCCCTACGCCGAACCATATGACCTGCAAAAACATGTATTTAGCAGCTGTGACTTCTGACGGCCAAAATCTAGGTATATACCTAAATGTTGACTGTCAGAAGTCAGCTGTGAGCTGTCAATCAGCACCAAAGAAGTCATGGGGCTACTGCAGCTTACTTGATAGTTTTGAACCACATGAGTGAGTGAAAGAATTAGGCTCATGCGATCCTTAGACATAAATAACGTTCTAAATGTTGCATCTACAATCAACAAAAAAGAAAATATACCTTTTTCCACCCGGTAGCGATTAAAATCTTGACATACCGCCACTCTCAAGCCAAATAAGACTAGACTGATGTCTTTTACTGCGATGAGGATGAAAGAAAACGCTAAGGTGAGTGGATATGAAATCACCGTGTCTTAATACCTGTTCAGGTTATACGCATACCTGATAATTACTCTAATTCTGTAAGGATGAGGAAGGAAATATTTTAGAAGTAATATGCCCAAATTTTCATGGAAGGAAGAGTGAGAAACCATTTAGGTTAAACCACTCTCAGTAGATCCGACCAAGATTCGAACCCCAAACTCCCCATCATCAGCAGTCTAGTTTAACACGAGAGTGACGCCTTAGAACAATCGGCCAATGAAGTGGGTGGTTAATATATAAATAATATTATATTATAATAAGGCTTTTGTGCATGCATCTCTTAAAATAAATGTGCATACAAGGAAATAATACCCTCCCACATATACTACCATTTACTTCTAGTGAACTCCGAATCACTGGTACGCTACCTGAATCAAATAACTCAACCCCCCCTCCCCCCTCCGTATTCAAATCATAGAATCTCAGAAGTTGTTGTTGGACAGCATTTGAAGAGAATGTCAAAGGTCCAACCCCTTTGCTCAGTAGGTAGTGCATCTGTTTATTGAGTTAAGGGAACCGGGTTCAATTTTTGGTACTGTAAAAATATATCATTGGTGATATTGGAGCTTCTCTTTTCCGATTGATGAACTGACATACAGGGGACTGGGTGTTGTCTGTTTTAGGGCTAAGTTAGTTTGTAATTAATGTTAAAAAGTCCACGTTTAAAGTCCATATTTAAAAAAATATGTCCCATAGCGTTTATCCTAATATAATATGTAATCTATAACCTCTATAGTCATGGAAAGATTATCCAAGGCGAGTTCTCACGTGTTATTTTCAATTAATCGTTTTTCATGGAAAACAAAATAAAAGGAATTTGTTCACATGTGTCATTGATCATGATGCTCAGGATAAGCCAGAGCAACAACTACCGTCTCATTTATAGAACTGGCACCGTGTGAAAATAATGGGAGCCGGGTTTGTGAAATATGTGTGCATTCATCGCACGAGTTAGAAAATATATATTAAATAAAAAGAACGTCAACACACAAATTTCATTTAAAGGATTCCACACACCAAGGCGTGAGCGAGAGGGCGATCCGTTGGCGAACTTGTTGGCACCCACCAGCGTGAATTGTTCGCGCGATCAAATGAGGAGTTGCGTAGTTCTGGTCGAGATCTTCATGGTAATGGATGCGTGTGTGCGTGTATAATCTACGCTGTGGAAGCATCACATGACCTCTCATTCCAAACATAGGGCCTATTTCTTCCCACTTCCTGTTCTACTGTTCTTATAGCCGTACAATTTCATACTCTACATTATGTCATTCTCTTTAACAGCTTCTATGAGCCTCTCTGTGGTTTCTGGATACATACGATTAGAAAGATATAAAACAAAAACAAGAAAAGCTCGGAAACCCGACACGTGGCCTTAACCTGGATCAAAATGGCTTCTGCCCGCTGATAAACTGGGCGGACAACCCGACATGAGCGATCAGTCCGCGCATCTGACCGCGCGGCCCAGCTTGCTCGCGTGAACAGCCCACTCGCCGGTGTGTGGCGTCCTTTAGGCTGTCTCTGGCCTATTACAAGTCAGGACTGGAAAACAATTGAGGATTAAATCCAATACAAGGTTGCAAGTGGTCGCGGTGTAACGATGAATTTAAATAATACTTTACATCAAAAGAAAAAATGAATTCAGTAATTCTTGTACATATTCTGACTGATTTTTTTTATTTCTTTTTATTAATTATCAATAAACATGAAGAAAAGAAGACCTTCCTTTCACTTTTAATGAAAGCGTCTAACGCGACGAGTTCATTTTGTATTAATTGTCAGTGAATAATTAGAAATGACACGTGAGAACTCGAATTACTCGCTATAGTTCTCCAAGCGTCTCGTGTTTACAACTGTCACAATAATCCCGCCTCAGTTGGTTCTCAAGTCTTACAAGGCCAACGACCGTGCGAAGTTTTGTCTCGCTTCCCTCCTCCCCACTTATAATAAACACTTGTTCACACTTATTATCATAGTACTCACTTCTCGCACCGAGCAGTTGGGTAACGGAACCAATGTCGTCACTTCCTCCGCGGGCCGTGGTACAGCCGCTGACGGATAGCCCGCCTCGAGGTGAATATTATTATTATTATTAGCACCGCGTTTTACTACTCGTTCGGGTTATACGCACTTACGCTAATGTGTAATGGTAGGGTGATTGTGAGATGAAATGGAGGACCTACAGTTTAACGTGGAATCCGGACCACGGTGGAGGCCTGGCATTCCTCACATTCACAAGATGTCTTGTCAGAGGTGAAGGAAGGGTTTGGTAATCAGATAAATCTTTGCCGGGACCGAGGATTGAACCCCGGCCGCCAGCATAGAAGTCTGACACCTTACCCCTAGACCGCTAGGTCACCGACCAGAGGTGAATATTATTGCGATGCCAAGACACATGTTATATAAGCTGTCATGTTTGGCGTGTGGCGCCGATTCTTTGATAACCGCGAGATAATTGTATTGACATTTTGTAAATTATGGCTCCTTTTGTATACTGCGCGTCGGCATAATTCAAAAGGAGTTTGTTCTGTTCTCACTATGTCCCTTTTCACCGGTGTTTGTCAATAAAATTAGTTAAACTGCGGAAATTGTTGCTATTTTACATTTTCTGAAACAAAAGACTGAGCTCTACATACTCGCACATATACAATTTGTCAAGAATTTTATTTTCATCTCACAATCACCCTACCAATACATATTAGCGTAAGTGCGTATAACCCGAACGGGTAATAAGACGCGGTGATAATAATAATAATAAACTGAGCCCGTCTGTTGTCAGAAGAATATAATCCTAATGAAATTCATCCCAGTTTAATAGCCTGAAGTAGGAACTTTCTTCAAATATGGTATTTTAGATCAACAAAATGAGTACGGACATTCAGTTTTAACAAGTATTTGGTATCTTCTTTACAAAGGTTTTATATATATATATATAATCTGATTTTCCCGGTGTCCGTGTAACAGCAGTTAAGAAAGGTCGACTTATTACTAAAGAGAGAGCCAGGTTCTTTCTAAAATAATTCGCCATCTGTGCGCGTTTGTACTTATGCAATACGAACCCGCCCCCTTGGCGAGCTGATTAAAGGGGTCGACTCAAAAGTCTTATTCGTTTCCGGAGGGTGCTGATAGGATTATGGTAGAAAGGACGTTCTTGAAGACAAATTTTTCTACAATATAGTAGGGTTCCCGTAGGAAAAAAATCCTTCCAGACAGCCTTTCCTACAAAAATCCTACTTTATATCTGTAAACGAAATTAATAATACCAATAAATCAGTAGGTATCCAGGCGATGAGGTTGAGTATTTGGTATTAGGCGTGCTGTACTAGGTTAGAATAGTTTGTAAATCGTGTACTGATTTAGTTTGTGTTTATAAAGTGCACGTTAAATGCTCGTATACAAAATATAAAACGGCTCCAAGAACAAAGATTGGGAGTTTAATCTTGAACACACTAGTTTTTTTATATTTTTTATTTCGTTGATTTTTAGTGGACTGAATTACTTAAATATACCGTATAATCTTTATATTATATCAAATGAATGATTAACATAGTTTATACTTTTAGGATGAATAAAATGATATATTTATGATAATTTTATCAAACGACCCTTAGCAGTTTTTCTTTGAATTCACTAAATATGTTAATAAGTTGGAATAAAGAGTCAGGCTATCTAACCAGTTTTCTAGTGCAGCTAATTCCTAAAACACGAGTCGAAACATCTTTGAGGGATTTTTTAAATAATCAGATTTCTTTAATATAAATACATTTAAGAGATAAACGCAGAAACTGACTATCCAAACTCTAGAGACCGGGGTTCTATTCCAACAGGTTGCACAAGTGCTGTTTAACCTCAGACACTTTATCTTTGTTGACAAATAAGTGAATAAAGGCTAACAGTAGTTTTATAAAATTGACCAAACTCTTTGTTCGTGAGTGGGATAGTGTACCATAAATACACCCCGGATTGCCGCGCAATCCCGCGAACAGAGCATTACCATAAATGACCGCCTCCTCCATTGTTGTATCTCTGTTCCATTGTTTCTGTACTGCATCAAGGTGAACTCTCCACAGGATACTTTGCTCGTGTATGACCAGCGTAACTACGCTTAACCCACAAACACGCCAGAGTTTCTCAACGTCACGAGATTACATCTCAGTGGAGAAATAAGAAGCTTCTCATTTAAACTTATTTAAAATATTTCTCATAACTATGACAATCGCAAATGTTATTATTATTATTATTAGCACCGCGTCTTACTACCCGTTCGGGTTATACGCACTTACACTAATGTGCAATGGTAGGGTGATTGTGAGATGAAATGGAGGACCTACAGTTTAACGTGGAATCCGAACCACGGTGGAGGCCCGGCATTCCCCACATTCACAAGATGTCTTGTCAGAGGTGAAGGAAGGGTTTGGTAATCAGATAAATCTTAGCCGGGACCGAGGATTGAACCCCGGCCGCCAGCATACAAGTCTGTCACCTTACCCCTAGACCGCCAGGTCACCCAAATGTTATCAGAAGGGTTATTCACATGACATGTTATTATGTTCAACACAAGAGATATTATCGATTTAGGGGGAAGAGACGAGGAAGTGTGTTTAAAGGATCGACACTCGCATTCGCGTCGTAGGAGGACGGGAAAATGCGCGTGGAAAAATCCCAACAGTAAATCCAGTCGAGAATACAACTTAAGCCTACCCATTACCGAGAGTCCGAGCGAGTTTTAAACTTTAAACTGCGTGACCACCGATTCGACTTGGTTAGCAAAGACTAGAGAGTAGACAAATATTTCATTTTAAAACAATGTTTTATTACGTTTTAACGGGTTTATTTTTTCACGAAACTGTATAATTAAGAATGTAATGCAATTTAAGAGATCCTACCTTGTTATGAAAGAAAATATCCACACGGCTGGGGAAGGGAAGTTTTGGCCTCACGCTTGAAGTAGCTAGATTTGATTGGGAAAATCGAGGTTAAGATTTTTATAGAAGAAAACTTTTAGAAAATACAAACATATATATTTTTTGGCAACATTGATAACATTTGACTTTATTATTATTATTATTAATTATTTCATGTGTTTTGATTTTATTATTTATTGGGTGTTCCGTCTTACGACAGGTTCGTTCCTTTTTTTCAGTGAACTTAGACCGCCAATGCGCCCTGTCCTCTGCCTCCTCCTAGAGCTCCCAGAATTTTATTCTTTCCTTCAAGTCATCCAATATTTGAATCATCCTTCCTAAGCTCCTTTTACCCTCAACCTTTCCTTCTAGGACGTCATGCAGAAGACAGCTCATCCTAAGAATGTGTCCGATCCAGTTTGGTTTGCGCCAAAGGATCACACCCGCAATGGTTATCTTCTCACCAACTCTTCTTAGGACTTCTTCATTTGTCCCCCTGTCTGTCCACCTGATTTTCTCACGTCTTCTCCAGCACCACATTTCAAACTCTCCCAGTATTTCTTTTCCATCATCCTAAGAGTTCAAGTTTCTGCTCCAAACAGTGCGGTGCTCCAAATGAAGCATTTCATCTGTTTCTTCCTCAGTTCCAAACTCAACTTACTTGCCAGCAGTAACCTCTTCTTGTTCAAAGCTTCCTTGGCCACGGCGGTCCTTGGACCTACTTTCTTTAGTGCAGTAGACATCCTTTGTTTTGATATAATCTACTAAAAAGTACAGTTGTAGATCACATCACTTTACGTGTAAAAATATATAGAAATTGTTTTAGTAGCTTTGACGGTAACCTGTCAGTTTAGGGGTAAGGTTTCAGACTTCTGTGCTAGGGGTTCTGTGCTAGGGGTACGGGTTTCAATCCTCGGTCCCGGTACAGATGTATCTGATTGCCAAACCCTTCCTTCACCTCCGACAAGACGTGTATTAATCACAACTTGTGAAGGTGTGGAATACCAGGCCTCCACCATGGTTCGGATCCCACGTTAAACTGTAGGTCCTCCATTTCATCTCACAATCACACTACCATTACACATTAGCGTAAGTGCGTATAACCCGAACGGCTAGTAAGACGCGGTGGTAATAAATAACAAGTAGCTTTAATTACTGTCAAAAAACCCGCCTCGGTGGCGTAGTTGGCTAACGCGCTTGTCGTGTTGAGCTCGACTGCTGAGGACGGGGAGATCGAGGTTCGAATCTCGGTCGGGTGAACTGGGGGTGGTTTTTCCTAAATGGTTTTCCACTCTCCCTCTACGCGAATGCGGGTTCACTTCCTCTATTACAACCTTCCCAATTCCTAATCCATTAGTGTAATTAGTACTTAAAGCGTATAATCCGAACGGGTAGTAAGACGCGGTGCTAAAAAATAAAAATTATTACTGTCAAAAAAAATCTTCAGACTATATTAATATAAATAAATAAAAAATATATTTATATACTCTATGTATCAGTTTAATACTCCCCCTTTATTCATATAATGTTTTATTACATCATCCCCTTAATAATTTTAATAGACCTATGCTCGTTGTTTTTTTTAATGTAGGCTGTAGGTAAAAACTAGGATCCTAGTAATATGGAGACCGCAAACCCCATCGGTACCTCCAACAGTGTCCATGAGGCAGTGACAGGACTAGATATGTGGGTCGCTCGCCCCGGGCCAATGGCTGACACAAGTAAGAGCGGATCCAATCAGCCAAGACCACAATCACAAATCAGCAGGCGACAAGAAACTACACTCGGTCACAACCTGTCAGGGGAATAACAGTATCAGTGTCGTCGGATAACAGCTCGCCCGGGTTTTATGGGTTTTCTTCGCTGGATTCTCGATGTTGGACAACGTTTCCTTTATCTTGGTTTCCCGCCTCCGCTCTCAGCTGCCTTGAGCGGGGAAATTTAGCAGCAGCTACAATATCCCCGTGGCTTCTTTGGTGCTGACTGACAGCTCACAGCTGACTTCTGACAGTCATCATTTAGGTATATACCTAAATTTTGACTGTCAGAAGTGACAGCTTCTAACCACGTGTTTTTGCAGATCATATGGTTCTGCGTAGGGATACATAATTTGGTCTGGTAACTTTTCAAAGGTGCCCTGATGGTTTAGGGGTAAGGTGTCGGACTTCTGTGCTGGGGGTCCGTGTTTCAATCCTCGGTCTCGGCACAGATTTATCTTATCGCCAAACCCTTTCTTCACCTCTGACAAGACGTGTATTAATCACAACTTGTGAATGTGTGGAATTCCAGGCCTCCACCATGGTTCGGATTTCAAGTTAAACTGTAGGTCCTCCATTGCATCTCACAATCATCCTACCATCACACATTAGAGTAAGTGCGTATAACCCGAAAAGGTAGTAAGACGCAGTAATAATAATAATAAGCTTTTCAAAGCCGTCAGCTGTGAGCTGTCAGTCAGCACCAAAGAAGCCATGGAGCTACTGTAGCTCAAGGAAAGAGAAGACAATCTTTCCTTTAAAGCGGTTTCCCAGTGGTTCTTATTCTTTTTATTTTTTGTCACGTGTCGTGCCGTGATTCCTCAGGCACACTGAACGTGCATGTAGGCGGCACTAAGAGTGAGTGACTTGGACATGTGCATGCACAGATTATTTTTTTCTCAATTGAACAGGAAATGCATTTGTGTGTCCTAAATTCAACTACGAATTGAAATGTTTTGTAAGAAACGACACGCTCGAGTTTCTCATCCACCCAACTCATTGATTGTAAGGCATTAAATTATTTGGAACATAAATATATTAAATCTTTTGAACATTTGTCTCCCATTTCTTAAAAAATAATTATAAATGAATTAAACTTCCTTTAATTTTTTTTAAAATGTAAGCGATAAGGTAACGTTGATAATTTCACGGAACACCCTTTGAGAGCCTTAGATGTGGTCGCTGATTGTAGTAAGGTTAGTAGAGTGGATAGCACAAATGACTCTGATGCAGAAGACCAATCATGACCCGCCGCACACAGGACGTTTAAAACTGTATTAAGAGATTCCATCCTCATTTAAGGGAGACTTTTGGTGCATTGCCGTAATATTCACCCTCTTAATATTGTGACGGGTGACCTGGCGGTCTAGGGGTAAGGTGTCGGACTTCTGTGCTGGCGGCCGGGGTTCAATCCTCGGTCCAGGCACAGATTTATCTGATTACCAAACCCTCCCTTCACCTCTGACAATACATCTTGTGAATGTGAGGAATGCTAGGCCTCCACCGTGGTTCGGATTCCACGTTAAACTGTAGGTCCTTCATTTCATCTCACAATCACCCTACCATTACACAATAGCGTAAGTGCGTATAACCCGAACGGGTAGTAAGACGCGGTGCTAATAATAATAATAATATTGTGTCCTTGAATTAATTAGAGCCTTTGAGGATATCTAGAACAGACAGTAAGACGCTTAGCACTTACAAATATTAACACAAACCATTCAAGCCTAGCGCCAATAAAACGTACAATCTTTGTCAAAGAATAAAGTCATTGGCAAATAGCCTTTACGCAGTAATTGGGATAAAACCCGGGCCCCTTAGCTAAAGGTTGGTATCCTGAGACGGGCTACGTCACCATAATAAGGTATTAATGATTTGGCTTCAAACTATCGCTAAAAAGTTCGTCATTTATATAAAAAGTTATGTTTGAACATTTAGATGTTGATTGAAAACTGTTAATTTAATTGAAAATAGTGTTGAGTGCTTTGAACGATAATATCGATAAAGGTTTCCTTAATAGTCTTATAAAATGTTAATTAAATAGCGTTTCTCGTGTTTTACTTAGTAAATATGGGTGGTACTTAACTTTTTCTTAGCACCGTTCGGGTTATAAGCTTATATACTAAACTCGCTTTACCTATAGTGAGTTTTCTTTGCAAGTGGATGATGTAAACTAATGTAATTCCAGAGCCGTTTTTTGATAGGTCTTACAGTTTATCCACAAGAGACCTCCAAAGAAAGATCCGCAATAACTTTAAAGTTGCTCTGCCATTTTGAATTTTTTTCGTGGGGGTTGAATTTTACTTTTTGGAGTTTTCCCGTCGGTTACAGGCTAAAAGCTATAAGTTTGCCAAATTTCAAGTTTCTAGCTCATCTGGAAGTGGGTAGACATTAATGTCAATGTGGCTTTATAGTAGTGTGTGTGTGTGTGTGTATATATATATATACATATATATATATATATATATAAGGTTTTAGGGATTAGGAAGGTTATATTTATAAGACGTGTAAGTACCCGCATATACGTGGAGGGAGAGTGGAAAGTTATTTTGGAAAAATCACCCTCAGTACACCCGACCGAGATTCGAACCTCGATTTCCCCGTCATCGGCAGTCTATTCTCACGACTATTATTAAATAGTATATTAAAATTGTTTTAGTAGCTTTTATAAATGTTTAAAAAAAACCTCCCTCTAAGAATTAGCCAGTAGATAGTATATTCTAACATGAGAATGAAGAAAGTATATTTTCAAAGAATTGCATCAGCATTCCACTGATGAGTTTATCAAAGAAACAAAAAAACACTGTGGACTAAAATAAATACCGGTGTATAAGGATCAGAGAAAATCTCAACAGCTATTCACGGTCGTTTGAAATTTAAAAGATAAAACTTTAAAAAGACGCGGGAGTGGTAAAATATCCACGCGGATGTGAAACTGTAGAGGAGAAGTCACCAAAACCGACGACATTCCAACCTCCTGAGCTGTCCCATAGGCAACCAAGCGCGGCAACCAGTCAACAATTTCCGGTCCATCGGAATTGGTACAGAATCCAAACCATGTACTACTTATCTGCCAGCCTCTCGGTGGTACTAGAAAGCCCTTTCACACGGTGGGACTTTATACGCGCGACTTTGGTAACCCCAAGTTCGGGGAAAATTTATAAACTACAGTTCATTTTCATATGTAGGGCCATTTAGAAAATAAAAATATATTATTTTTGCGGTCTATATTGATAGTATTATACTATATTATTAGTGGTTTTTATATAGGTATTGATGACATATAAATGTGTTAAAGATGAGGAAGGCTGAATTTGTAGAAAGTGTACCCACATTTGCGTGGAGGGAGAGTGGAACACAATTTAGGAAAAAACTTGGTGTACCCGATCAGGATTCGAAACCCGATCTCCCCTTCGTCAGCAGGTCAGTCTAACACGAGAGTGACGCCTTAGAACATTCGGCCACTGTAGCGGAAAGTAATACTATTATTATAGTATAGTGTTATCTATTTTGGCCACCAAAAAGAATGTGTTATCTAAGACTTTTAACCTAATAGATCCTACTATACGTAGGCCGGTTACAGTGAAAAGTATAAACTATGAAACCAATCATTCAATGAGTGCTTAAAGAGGAAGACATCCTCTAGTGGCAGCATCGTCACGACAAAATGATAGACGGGAGTATATTGAGGAAATGCACCAGCATTTGACTGAAGGGAGGACAATAATACCCATGTAAAAAAAACCAAAGCCCCTACTGCACCCAGTCAGGATAGTCATTACCAAAATATGACCCGCCTCGGAGGCGTAGTTGGCTAACGCGCTTGTCGTGTTGAGCTCGAGTGTTGAGGACGAGGAGATCGAGGTTCGAATCTCGGTCGGGTGAACTGGAGGTGGTTTCTCCCAAGTGGCTTTCCACTCTCCCTACACACAAATGTGGGTTCACTTCCTCTAATTCAACCTTCCCAATTCCTAATCCATTAGCGTGATTAGTACTTAAAGCGTATAACCCGAACGGGTAGTAAGACGCGGTGATAAATAATAATATTAGTAATATTATAATAGTAATAATAGTTAATAGTAATATTATTATTATTATTACGCTAATGTGTAATGTTAGGGTGATTGTGAGATGAAATGAAGGACCTACAGTTTAACGTGGAATCCAAACCACGGTGGAGACCTGGCATTCCTCACATTCACAAGATGTCTTGTCAGAGGTGAAGGAAGGGTTTGGTAATCAGATAAATCTGTGTCGGGACCGAGGATTGAACCCCAGCCGCCAGCATAGAAGTCTGACACCTTACCCCTAGATCACCAGGTAAGCCAATATTAATAATAGTAATAATAAATAATACCAAAATATTATATCTAAAACTAATTATTAATATGACCCTACACACAAGAGCTTTATCTTATAATTATTTAAGGTCACAAGGAAGTACCACGGACTAAAATTTGCTGAAGATGATTTCATTTAATAAAGAAAAAAAAATCGAAGCGGTAAAAACACGTCAGTCTCGTAAATCAAACGAGAAGCGCAGAGTTCCGACATCGAAACTGGATCCTTCCAAAGTCATAAGGAGAGGAAAAAAACAAACGATCTGACCCTTTAACCCAACACGAGGGCAAGTTAGCGAATAAACGTCGGGGTAAAAAACCTCAAAACGAACGAACGGGAGGAATTCCATTGTGAGAGGCGATGTCGACGACCTCTTTGACTTCCTCTACAAGAAAAAGAAATGGGGCCCTAACTGTACCGCGAGTAACTAACAAGAGGAGGAAGACTTGGAGTTCGCGTGCAAGTGATTAGTCTTCACGAGGTTAGCGTGTGTGACCCTTGCCTTGGGGAGGAAGCAACGCAACATGTCCTCTCAGAAATTGGCAACTCTTGTGATTATTTCAAAGATTAGGTTGTAAATATATAACGTGCGCTTTCTAAACATAGATATCTAGCATGCATTCATAAACTAAATTCCCCTCGAATAACTCATTTTTTAATTAAATGTCTAGCCCGGTTCGGTAATTGAATGGTCTACTTTAAGGTGTCACTTTCGCAATAGACTGGACTGCCAATGAGGGGAAGAATGGGGTTCGAATCCCAATCGAGTGTAATAAGTATTTTTCTAAATGATTTTCTACTCTACCCCACCGAAATGCAGGTACATTTCATCTACATTCAAACTTCCTCATTCCTAACCCATTAGCGTGATTAATACATATGCGTATGACACAAATGGGTAGTAAGACGCGGTGGTAAAAACCACAAACAACCGCTAAATATCCAAACCTAGCGCCAGAAACTGGAAGAAATAAATAAACCATACTCGAATATTAAATTATTTTAAGTGCTTAACCACGAGAAGGTCAAGTACAATTTTAATAAGAAGGACCTTTTATACAATACAAACACATGTTCTTGCCGCCAACACTGATAACATTTTACTATTTTATTAGTGTTGTTCTAGAGGCATTTATAAATGTCTACAAAAATTGACAGCTCTGAAGATCAAAGGCCATGACGATTAGATACGTGAAAGGAGATCTATTAACTTTCTAGCTGTCAGATAAGTCCCATCCAATGAAAATTGGACCATTGACAGGCGTTAAGAGTTGATGAGATGCCGAATATACCCGTTTCGGTGGCCACATAGTCTAAGACTCTAAGGCGTCACTCTCAAAGTAAACTAGACTGCCGATGACCGGGAGATCTAGTTTCGAATCTCTGTCGGTTGTATTGAGAGTGTTTTTACCAAAATGATTTTTCACTGAACAAATACAGGTATATATATTCTAAATATACCCTTCTTAAACCCTGAAACCATTAGTACATAAACGCATAACCCGAACGGGTAGTAAGACGCGGTGCTAAAGAAAAACGAGAAAGAAAGAAACCGAATAATATGCCTTACTTCCTACTGCACCAAACCTCCCTAATCATGGTGTCAACGCTATGTACCCTCAAGGTGGGATTCAAACCCGAACCCGTCCCAGGGAGGAGAACGGCCTTCCCGGCCAAAATAAAACCAAGAGAATTCGCCGATGAGTATCCCAAGACAGAAAGGTACGCTGGATGATTACAGTAATCGTCTCTTCTTTGCTCCCGGGCCCGGTGGTTCGGCCGAGACTGTATCGTAACCATACATTCTGCGGTAATGTTAGGTTAGGTCATCACGGGCCATCCATCTGTCGTCAAGTCAACTGGAGCCAGTCGAAACGTTAGGGGGTTACTGTTAGTTTAAAGTGCTCCGTGAAGATCGTGCGCCAACCGTAGCGCCACCGTCGCTAGTTGTAAGACACTCGCCGGTCCTGAGACGTCCAACTCGAGAACGGTTATGACGGATTTGAGGGTGGTTTATTCACCGCGTATTACTACTTCCCGTTCAAGTATTCTAGTGAGGTAGGGATGAGAAAAGGTTAAATTTAAAAACCAATGTTCTTGCATTTTCTGGGAGAGAGTTGTAAACCATTTATGAAATTAAAAAAGGCACACCAGTCCGGGATTTGAATCAGAATCTCTCTGTCACCAGCAAACCAAACTAGATAAGTCTATCGTTTAGTCTACCGATGCGGCTGTATTTACTACTCTATAAGGCTTTGGTTCAATTATCGTCGAAGGTCTTTTCTATGGGGTACATTCTTGATCTGGGATTTATCTGTAATGTTTATCATCGAATTAACCAATAGATAATACGCGCTTTGGTGGCCGCATAGTCTAAGGCACTACTTTCGAAACAGATTAGACTTCCGATGACGGGGAGATCGTGGTTCGATCCCAGTCGGGTGTAATGAGGCGGGTTTTCTTAAATGGTTATCTACTCTCCTTCAACGCAAGTGCGGGTACACACCTTCTAAATTCAACCTTCCTAATCCCTAACATATTAGTGTAATTAGTACATATATGTTTAACTGGAACGGGTGGTAAGACGCGGTGCTAAGAAAAATTAATGAAAATCCGCCAGTGTAGAGTTATTAAACAAAGATATGAAGAATGTCTGAGGAATATAAAAAGGCAGATACACTTGTATTTCAAAACGAAAAGACCCTCTACGGTAGTCGAATGAACTAAGGCGTCACTCTCGCAAAACGATTGGACCGAAACTGAAGAGGAGATCAGGGTTCGTATCACGGTTGGGTGTACTTTCCTGGATGGATTTTTATCCTCTCTCCACGTAAATACGTGTACACTTACACTAAATACAACCTGGCTTGTCCCCAACACACTAGCATAATTGTTGTCATACATATGCTTATAGCTTAAAAGGGTAGAAAACGTGGTACTAAAAAAAAAATAGAGAAGAAGACGAATCAATAGAGGCTCGAAGCGTGAGCCTTGCCCTGAAGGGCAGCTCCGCGAACATCGATAAGCGGGTCCTGTTATTTCACGCGATCGTTTTAAGAAACACAACTACTGTTGGAACGGGCTCGGAATAACCTGTTTCGTTCAGTCAGTTTTGAGGTCTCCATGATGTCAGAGGTCTTGGTTTTAGTTCTCTCGGGAGGTCATGGAAAATGATTAATTTTTGGGTAGAAACGTCGCAAATCTTAGGCTATAAGTTAAGTCTGCATGAATCCAAGATTTTCAATTTCGAATTTGGTCAAATAAAATAAAGGATCCATGTTAACCTTATTTGAAAAGTTAAATTAGGCTAGACAAAAGTTTGATAGTTAAAATTTAAATTTAGAACTATATTTCATCGAATCCGATTCTGTTGTACATTTGAATTTGAAATTTGAAATCTTACTCGAGTCTTTCAAACATCAACATTCGGAATTTCGAAATTAAAATGAACCTAAGCAAAATTAAGATTACATTCGAAATTTAGAAGCTCCGCATAGGCCTATTATAAGTTCTACTGGTCTGCTGTATTGTCATATAGACGACTCGATACAAGAAGAATCTTTTAGAGCACATAAAGGTAAATTTAGAGAAGCCAACCTTGACAAAAGGTTTCACAGATGTCAAAATATAAACAAGATGTCTAAAGTGATATTTGTCTAATACGTAAAATGGGGGAGGGGTATAAATACATAAAAGCTAAGCTAATCATTTAGTAGTCATTTTTTGTGTGGCGATATATCAATAATAATAATAATAATAATAATAATGTAAGTCATCCAAGTTTAAACACAACACATCATAGCCTATTTTGTAAATATATTGTTAATATAAAATATAGAACTAAGAAAAGTCATAAAATAAAACCATTTGCACGCTCATTCAAACACTCGTGCGAAGCTCAAGTTTTTTTTAATGCTCATTTTATACTGCGTTTTAAACTACTTTAAGAGGATTGAGGTCAGCACTGCCGTAGTGGGGAGTGGAGGTTCATCACATTCTTGACCGATCCGTGAAGGGGAGTTGTCATAGCAACCGATGCACGTTGCCAGATTTCCCTACAGTCACTGAGTATGCTTGCAAAGTAGTAACGCGCAAACTACCCCTATGTGGCAACTATGCTCCCAGGCCTACCCACCACGCGGATCCAGAAGCAGTTTAAATCGCAGTGTAATTTATTTGACCAGATACGTATATCGAGCGATTGCATGCAATCATGAAAGGAATTATGGATGTCAAGCGACGAGTAGAGTAATGATCTATTATGTTCCAGACTTGTGATCGCCAAGGCAGTGTAATATGGGGCATATATTTTGTTTCATCTATGTACGAGAATATACATCTTAAGAGCGGAATCTGACCTAGTAGTGCAGGTGTGTTTATCTTTTATAAAACAGGAATCGCGAGGATATTATTATTATTATTATTATTAGCACCGCGTCTTACTACCCGTACGGGCTATACGCACTTACGCTAATGTGTAATGGAAGGGTGATTGTTAGATGAAAATGGAGGACCTACAGTTTAACGCGGGATCCGAACCACGGTGGAGGCCTGGCATTCCACACATTCACAAATTGTGATTAATACACGTCTTGTCAGAGGGGAAAAAGGGTTTGGTAATCAGATAAATCTGTGCCGGGACCGAGGATTGAGCCCCGGACCCCCAACACATAAGTTTGACACCTTACCCCTAGACCACCAGGTAGCCACAGTAATCGCGAGGAGATAGTGTTAATGTGAAAAGGTAATTATTAAAATTTGATATATTATTTGCATTGGTTATCAAACTAGGAGCCACCAGATAAGACCAGCAGCCCTAGTACTAGATAGCGTTCTAATCCTTATGACTGAGGTTTGAAAACCGAACGGTCTAAGTCTTCCCACTAGTTTCTTCCCATTGGATTTGCCAGTCGGTACCATGAACACGGTTCTAGATTATTCCATTCGCGCTGCATATACTTCCCACCGTAATTTACGAGACTTGATTATCCTAACAATGTTACAGTACAGGGTATATAGCTCATAATTATGTAACACTCAGTATCTTTATCACTTTTTGGACTTAATATATTCCTGAGTATTTTTTTAACCCTAAATTTCATTTCGTCATGTAATTAATATAAGAGACCAACCATAAAAAAGCAACCGGTAAAATAATTGTTATGTATATTCTTGGGTTTTACATTCCTTGCTGGTGTATTTAGTTAAAATTTACTCCCTTAGTATTTCCTCTATAGAAAACATGGTTTCAAGTCACTAATAAACAATCCCAGTACATGTAATGTACGATTTTACACTAAATATCTAGTACATATAAAATTATTGAAACAAACTACTGTTTGCAACTCACACTAGATACCAAGAAATAAATTCTACTTAATGAATACGACGAGCTCCCTGGTGAATTAATTAACCCACCCGCTTCGGTTGTCAATCTCGGTCGGTTGTACTGAGGTTTTTTTCCAAAATTGTTTTTCAATATTCTTCACGCAAATTCGGGTACACTTCCTCTAAATATAGTCTTATTAATCCCTAAACAATTAGCGTAATTAGTACTAAGCCTATAACCCGAACAGGTAATAAGACACGGTGCTAAAAATAACTCCCCAGCATTTGAAATGAAATAGGGCCCTTCTACTAGGAGGTTGGCCTCCCTAACCACTGAGCCATGAGGACGAGTCATTATCAGAGCTTGCAATTTTGTCTGTTTAGCACTAAAAAGTTAGTTACTAGTCACAATAAATACAAAAACGCTGTTTGGTTTGTTTGAAATAGAACATTAAGTTAACTCACAGAGCACTAAGTTAAATCAAAGGGCACTAAGTTAAATCACAGAGTACTAAGTTAAATCACAGGGCACTAAGTTAACTCACAGAGCACTAAGTTAAATCACAGGGCACTAAGTTAAATCACAGAGTACTAAGTTAAATCACAGAGCACTAAATTAAATGATAGTTAAAACTAGGAAGAATAATTAGCACACGTACTAGAATGATACTGGAGCTGAAATTGTTTAGGATAGAAGACACTAAAAGATCCACAAACACCCTTTGAATGAAAAGTGCTGTCATGTATACAGTGAAATTATAAATGAAAATCAATCAGCTGTTGACTGTCAACATTTAAGTCCAACTAAGAGGACCAGTCTACTATCTTTACCTGATGAAGCTGTCTGTGACAGTGAAAGCTTGGCCTTAAAATTGTGTTTTTGTAGAGTTTTTTTTGTGTGTGTTCTATCTCTCCCTTCTAAGCTCATCCAAAAATATTGTTTGGAAATATTATATTTTAACATAGATAAAATAAATACCGAGTTTGTTTTAAACGTTGGAGCCATGTTTTCATAGATTTTTTTGTTTTAATCTGTACTCCATAATGCTAGAACTGAATATAAAATACTTCTAATAATCGTGAATAAAATGGCGTTGATATATTTAAAGGAAATAAACCAGTCTTTACCTGATATTAGAGGAAAAACCTCCATAGAAAAAAAACCCTTCCAGTAAACCCAGTCAGAAATTACTTCTAGCCCCCCAAGACAGAGTCTGATTGATTTTTTATATAGCATTACTGACCGGAAGAAACAGTTCGGTCGCCTGTATGTAAACTATTGGCCTCTCTGGTGGCACAGAACGTTACCCAGGGTACACCTATGAAGGTTGTCTGCACGTCCAACCGGGAATCGAACCCGGAACTCCTAGGTTCGTAGCCAGGTGCATTGACCACTACACTCACGGGGCCGAATATTCCGACTGATGTTTCAAAAACTTGTTTTAAACTTTCTGTTAGCATCTAAGAGATAAAAATGAGAAATTAAATTAATATAAAATGCATTGGCATCTACGCTTTAAAAAAAATGATGGTAACATCCTAAGTGTAGAGAGAGAAAAAAACAGCCTAGAGAAGTCAAAGGGCTTGAACCTCTAGAGTAAAGGTCAGGCACACTATCCGTAAGGCCATGCATGCGTGTGTGTTTAGATATAATTACTTGTAAGCCTATTATTAAGGTTTTTATAGGTATTTTAAATCAAGTGGTGGTGGGGGAGTGGGCGGGGGGGCATGAAGAACTCTCGCGCCGTGTGGATACTTTAGTATTTAGTCCCAAACCTTCTCAAGTACAAAGTTTTTTTGAACTTAGACGATCAGAACATCAAGAACAACTTTTTAACGCTCATTAAAAATAATTCTTAGGGCATTTTTAACTAAGTAGAAAAATTGTACACGTTTCACTAACCATTCTAGCTACTAACATATTCACACTATTATGGTAGAGATGAGAAAGATAGATTTTAGAGGAAATCTACCCTCATGTTTGTGAGAGAAAAACCACCTCAAATAAATCCAAACAGGATTTGGACCCCAAATAACCCGAACTAGCTAAGGCTCTGCCCAATAATGCGTTGTTGTTTTTTATCGCCACGTCTTACTACCAGTTCAAGCCATACACATATATGATAATTACTCTTACGGGGTTGGGATGAGGAAGGAAGCATTATTGTATGTAATCTACCCGCATGTATGTGGAAGGAGAATGGAAAGACCATTTAGGAAAAACCTAAATCAGTAGATCCTACCGATATTCGAACCTCAATTTCACCGCCATCAGCAGGCCAGTCAAACACAAGACTGACGCCTTTGACAATTCGGCCACTGAAGCGGGTGTTATTTTATTTCCTGTATTATTTGTTTCTGTGCGTATCATGGTGGAAGCACTCTTCGAAGAGATCACCGTCAGGGTCTTGAGGTAAAGTTTTCGCCTCAGGACTCAATGTTCATGGGTTAAAACCCAGACGGGATCAACAGATTTTTCATAAGTGAAAAGTCTCAACTTATTTTGGAGTTGAAGTAAAGACGTCGGTCCCATGTCGATTGTGGCATGTAAAATAACCCTGGAAGGTATGTTAAAATACCCTTTCCCGGCAAAATTGGTAGGACCTTTCGCTCTCACTCATAGAAATTCTCGTGTGCGGATATAATCAATCAGTCGGTTCAGAAAGTGCACGTTAAACACCTCAAATAAATCGTGAAAAAATGACCACCGTGAGAGTGGAACGAGGCTAGAAAGCTTGAACTAATCTAACACACCACTGCCCCCGCCCGGGATCGAATTCAAATCGGAGACTTGGACGCACTGATGTGCGACCAACCCAGCGACCAAAGATTAGTCATGTTCTCTCTGCTCAGTGGCTTTCAAAATTGGTATTTATTTAAAACGACCTTATCTATAAATATTTATCGTCAATATGATTAAAATATTGGCTGACTAAAAGGAGAGAATAAGATTCTGGGAGATGAAGGAGGAGGCAGAGAACAGGGTATATTGGCGGTCTAAGTTCACTGACAAAAGGAGTGGACCTGTCGTAAGACAGAACACCTTATTACACAAGATATTCCTGGCATGGCCGAAAAATGTATAATTAGTTAAATGTGGGTTTCCACTTTCACAGTGCTCAATTAACGTCTGGGAGCTGGATGATGTGTCTGTCTTTTCTAGATGTTCGTGTGCACTTTGTGTACTGATATAATCAGTTATCTCATATAGTACAAGTTAAATACCGATGCCTCAAATAAATGATAACATTTTACTAAATTATTGGATATAGCCCGCTTCAGTGGCGAAGTTGGCTAACGCACTAGTCGTGTTGAGCTCGACTGTTGAGGACGGGGAGATCGAGGTTAGAATCTCGGTCGGGTGAATTGGGGGTGGTTTTTACTAAATGGTTTTCCACTCTTCCTCCACGCAAATGCGGGTTCA